>BJCM01207624.1:0-12632 GCA_018326385.1 Flaveria bidentis
TGGAAGGGTTGTCTCATGGCAATGCAAGAAACAATCATGTGTCTCTGCATCAACTGCTAAAGTTGAATATATTGCTGCTGCAAGCTGCTATGTTCAAGTGCTTTGGATTCAGAATCAGATGCTTGACTATGAATTAAACTTCAAGGAGACTCCCATTCACATAGACAACAATAATGCTATCTCAATCACAGAGAATATTGTGCAGCACTCAAGGACAAAACACATAAATATCAAGTATCATTTAATCAGAGATAACTTTGAAAAGGGATTAATTTAACTAGTCAAGGTTAACGCAAATAAACAATATGCTGATCTGTTCACCAAAACTTTTGATGAGTAGAGATTCAAGTATCTTATATCAGCTATTGGGATGATTAACTTTGAGTAGCTTTTTCTTAAATACTAAGTCATATTATCTATTAAAAATTTGTGTGTCCTAGGTTGTCTATTTTATCACCTTCATAGGCTTCTATTTTTTCTGGATGCAAATCTTTTTAGAAGAATTTCCATAGATTTTTTAAAATCATGTTTTTAGTCCTTCGGAAGATATAAATTTATCTTCGGAAGAAATTTATGCCTTTAAAACAAACAACTGTGTAAGTAAAATTGCTTTCGGAAGAAATTGCTGAAATATCTTTCGAAGCTTAACCTTCTCTTAAGCACTTGTATGTTTTCAAGGACAATTTTCTTCCGAAGCAAATTAACTCTCGGAAGCTGTATTCTTAATTGAATAAAACATCCAAGTGTTAATTTTTTTCCTAAGCAAAATTTTCAAAATTCTTAGGAATATCTTCCGTAGTCTTTTTGGCTTTTGAAGTTTTTTCATCAAAACATCCGAAGGCAAATTACCTTCAGAATATTTTTGACTTCTAAGAAAACTACTTTTTGAGCAAAAAGCAAACTACCTTTTCAGAGGTGGGACCGACATCCGGATTTCAAAGTTTATCATCTTTCATTAACTTTATCTTAAATCCATTTCATATATAAACCCGATGGTTCACCCTCTTTTCTTATCATCTTCATCTTTCTCCAGACCTAAAATTCCTAAAATCCTCTCCACAACCGCATTAGTTCTTCTTTTCCTATACCTCGAAGCTTTCTAAAATGGCCAACCTCAACCGTAGAAATGAACCAGATTTCTTCATGCAATTACACAGGCAACACAATCATGTTGCTCTGTTGCACTTTGACAAAGATCCTTATTTCTAAGAGATTTATCAATTCTTGGCTCTATCAAGCTACTCTACCTCCCTTACAATTGATCATGTTCTTTATGAGGATCATTTGCTTGAATTTCGGAAGACCTGTCAAGATAAATCCTAGATGGGGAGAAGGCACTGTCTGCTACAGTGTAGGGAAGGACAATCTTCATCACTCCAACCATTATCAACACTGATCTATAGCTGGATGATCTGGAAGGTGGTCAACCATTCCTTCCAGCAGATGGGCTATGAGGGGAATTTCTCTGTAAAAACCTTCAGAAAAGGGAAGGTCTCATCGTAGTGGAAGTACTTACTACATGTGGTCATACACAACTTGTCCAACAAGCAAGGGGGAAGGGACTAGACTCCTGAGGATCTCTCCTTCATAGTCCATGGGATGGTTCAAGGGGTCAAGTTCAGGTATTCTTAATTTGTTTATACAAACCTACTAGCAAACTTAGACTCCTTAGAATATTATATGTTTCCTAGATATGTTCAACACATTCTCAACTGTGAATTGGGCTCATAGTTGAGGGAAACATATAATGTTCTTAAATTGGGACAGATGAAGCCTGACATCTTCAAGATCTTGAAGAAATCAACTATTGGCTTCTTTGGGGTAGAAACAACCATGGTCCCAAAAATGTTAAAGCTCATTGCTCAAGGTGACAACCTAGCAACACAAGCTAGTGTTGAACCCACACCTCTCAACCACTCAAAAGACCACACAAATCACCCTCACTTACCAGAGAAAATCCAAATGAATCCCTACACAAGCTATTTAGTCTGTGCAGGTCCCCATATTACTACCCACACAGGAGGAAGTGGACACTAGAGCTCCCACTTCCCTAGAGGAGCAAACCACTCCCATCACTTTAATAATCAGTCCTAAGGTTCCTCATGCTCAGACTGATAAGCTCATTAGCCCAATAGCCTTAAGCCTTTATTCTTAGTCTCAACACTCTAGTGAGCAACCTTCAAGGGACAGCTACCATCCCTAGCCTCTAGATCTTAACCAACCCATACCCAACCTTCACTGCTATGATGAACACTTGGGGTTCATTGAGTATCTTGAGTCTCTCTATTCTTCCCCCACTCAAAGAGAGATAATTACTCATGACTTTCCATTGTCTAGCCCATATCATCTACCCACTACTGAGGTGGACCTCCCTGAAATTGTTCAGGAAATCCATATGGAAGAGGCTCTCAATTTTGCAAGTGATTAGAAATTTAAGACCTCAAAAATGGCAACTCAGCCCACTGATAGTCTATCTGAATTAGTCAGTGAGCAGAGGAAAACCAACAGCCAAGAACATCATGCTAGTGGTGAGACTAAGGACTTTGGTCCAATTATCTCTATGCCCCCAATGAGTCTTCTGATGAAGAGGAGGGGAATCTAAGACTAAAGGTGCAAAAAATATTAAAAACATGCACCTACCTAGTCTTTAAGGTTAGTCACTTGGAATCTCAGGTGAGTACCTTACAAAACAAGGTCAATGATCAGTAACTTAAGATATCTTATCTTAGAGAGAAACTAGCTGGGAGACCTTTAAGAGTAGCTCATTCAGGAACACAAAAACCTATGGATGTGATTGACCTAACTCCTAGCTCACCTATGCAAGAGGGTGATGCTACCAAAAAGGGGAGAAAGTCATTACAATAACTTAACCTGGGAGTTCTTCATAGAGAATGGACTTTGAGGACTCGCCATCCTCACTTGCAATTGTTAATGCTCAGCAACTTCCTCATGTTCACATTGACGTGGACTTTATAGACTCTTTCATACAGAGTCTCTTTGAGGAAGGAATTCCAAGGGCTATGTCATCTTTATCTCAAGGAACTTCAAATTACATTATTGGGTGGAGATATGATGCTGATAGAAGAGCCTTAATTCTTCAAAGACTTTAAGGGCAACAAGAAGTCTTCAACTTTCAGACTTTGAACTACTATAAAGGTCTTGACCTTGTCAACATGCCACTTGTCAACCCAAGCCAATTTAGACAAGCTGACAAGTTGGCTCAAAGGATTAAAGACAGAATCACTAAAGAGGTCAGCCTCAAAAGAAGATAAAGGCAATCAGTCTATGTTATTGGTCAACTGGATGTTGAGGCATATCCTGAGATTAGCTTCACAGGGAAAACCTTAACTGAAGGCCCAGTGATAGAACCTGAGAGTGCTTTCACATCTACAACTGCTTCAAAGATTCATTCCCTTGATGAGACACCTGCTGGTAAAGGTGCATCTCAACCTTTCTCTGGCCAGATCTTGGATGCTACACCAAGCAATGAAGGCCAAAGCTCTCACCATCTTGTGTCATGAAGGTCAGTGGGTGACATGAGAAAAATGGTTCTAACCCCTAAGGATATTGAGGAGGAGAGAGAGAGAGAGAGAGAGAGAGAGAGAAAGAGAGGAAAAGGAAGCTAAGGGGAGAAAGTTTCTCTACTAGGTCTGCTGGCTTCATGTAAGCTGCAATCATGGCTGCTCCCAGACCAAACACTCAAAATGATGAGTTAAGGGTAGTCAGAATTGCTTACTTATTGACCTGGACCTATGATATTGATAATATCATCTCCCTTCCTTTAAAGGAAATAAATGAACTGGCTGACATAGAAATGTGAATAGAAAGGAAGGAGGTAGAGGATGCAAGAATGCTTCTTTAGGTTAAGGAAGAAAAAAGACTAAAAAGGCTCTACAAACATATTTCTACCATTTCCCCAATTCAAGAAAGCCCTGTACAAGAAGTTCTGGCTACACAAGAACCTTATGTAGACAAAGAAACTGATAGGATCAACGTGATCAACTACCTGAGTGCCAAAGGCTTTTTCAGGCAAATGGACTTCTTCCTTTGTCCTTTGAGTACATGGAGTTTGAGTATCGTAAGCAACATGAACCTATAGTACTCAAACAAAGAAAGACAACAAAGAAAAGATTAGGGAAGAGGCTACAAAGTCAAGAGCCATCATCCAAAAAAGTCAAAGAAAGTCTGCTGATAAACAAAAGATGATCTAGCAGAAGATCAAAAGAGGAAAACTTGTTGACTTACACTCCCCACCAAGTCAGGTCCCTTAAGAAGTGAAGGTTAAGGTTGAACCTTTTGAGACAACACAACCTGGACCCCCTACTGAATCTCAGTAAGTTTCTACTTCTGATCCACAACAGGGCTCTGTCCCCTCTCAATCTAAACCTGTGAGAGAGAAAGACCCAACTGAGAAAGACAAAGATGAATAACAAGGTACTACAAACCAGTCTTCTCAGTTAAAAGATTCAAAGAGGAGTAAAATGATGGCTTCTAAACCAAAGTGAAAGAAGAAGAAATAGGCGTCCATCTCCAAACCTCAGGATGAGACAGAATATCCTAAGGATGTGCAACAAGAGGAAGCTCTACCAACTCCAATCCAAGTAGCTCATCTAGCATTAGGAAGACCCATCTTGTTATAGACTTATACTACTAATCTAGAAAGATTGCATGTTATCAGAGATCAAGGTGTTGAAGATGTCTACATATGGCAAGACATGTTCAATCTACCTTTACATGATCTCTTTGATATGAGAATTCATTTTAAGAGTCTGAATAATCCTAACCATCTTAAAAAGAAAGGCATGGTCATCATCATAATAAAGACTGTCAATATCTAAAGTCTTCCAATGTTTTGGTAGCATCAGCCAAGGGGAGTTTGTAAGGATTCATATAAGGCTGATGCAATCCAAAACATCCAAATGGTCTGTCCTGCATGCATGCACAAAGTACTGAAGTAGAATGCTTCAGAAGTTTCACACTCACCTTAGAAAATATTCTAAGTGTGAAATCTTCTGAAGCCAAGACCACTATCTTTCAAAACCAAAACATGAAGTCTTCAGAAGCTTCAAGACAGTCTTCGAAAACCAAAACTTGAAGACAAATTTCTTTCGAAGAATTTCAGGCACATGCTATTATCTGAGGTTGTTTTACCATAAAGCTGGACCATCTTTCCGCTGCACTCTGTTTGACTCACCAACTTTCAAGTTGGTGAAAGGTTTATCCTTTTAGTAAACTGTACCTTAAGGTCTTGAGTCTGTTTCTTTATACTTTATGTACTTCTATCCTTTTTGTAATATATTATGATGTGAGCTATGACATGTCATAGTCACTACTCAAAAGGTAATATGCCTTTTGACTTTACATTGATTTTGTTGTCTAGATCATGTATCTAGCTGGCCTTTAAAGTATGGCCGACTGTAGCATGTAGTATAAAATATCTCTGGTCCCTAGTATCTTTCTTAATGCTTTATAAACACTTGTAAGAAACTAGAGAGCAATATACAACATTCTTGAAAACCAGACACTTGTGTTATTATTCTTGTTTTATCTCTTAATTACTTGTGTTACTTAGTATCAATGTAACTGGTTTCTACTTACCCATTTGATTTGTTAAGTGTTCTAACAAACTCTCATCATTGTGTTGTTGTGTTGTAAGTGACAACCCTTAAACGATCCTCCAATATATATATATATGTATGTATGTATGTATGTATGTATGTATGTATGTATGTATGTATGTATGTATGTATGTATGTATGTATGTATGTATTTATGTATGTATGTACGTAAGTACGTACGTACGTATGTACGTACGTAGGTATGTATGTAGGTATGTGTGTATGTATGTGTGTATGTATGTATGTATGTGTGTATGTATGTATGTATGTATGTATGTATGTATTATATATGTATTATATATATATATATATATATATATATATATACAAATTTTGAAACAAATACAAATTTTAAATAATAATACGGTTTTAATGTTCTTAAACAAATATTAATTCTTAAGATAACCTTCATCTATGATAAATAAAAGGTGATATAATCAATATTTGCAACAGCTCATCGTAAATTAATATAAATGAAAGCAATTTTCTCTTAAGCTACTGTTGAGCTCTTATGCCTTGAAGGCATCCTAGAGTTTTCATTCTTTTTAATCTAGTCTTTCACAATTGTAAGAAAGTGATTCAATTTTAAAAAGTAATAAATCTTAAAAGTGTAATCAAGCTTTTTAATAACTGATTCTAATCAATTTGTAGAAAAGAAGTTTGTTAGATAAGTATGTTATACATAGCCACTTTTGTTGATTTATTTTAAGTTACATCAATTTTTTAAGTTTTTATATCTTTTATATAAAACGATATTTTTCCATAGAAATTACGTCTTAAATATGAACGTTTTTAACTTTAAAATGAGTACCTCATTGTTATATTAAAATATAATAAAATTTTATTATGTTTTTAGCTCATATGAAATATACTCGTTATTGTGTATAGTGCCAATCATTATGTCTCTTGTTAGTTATTGTGTTTTTTTCAAAACTATTGTGCTCTTGAAGAATAATAAATTTTAAACTAACATAATGGTAAAATAATACTATTATGTAACTCTATTATGCATAACACAATTATATATTAACAATTAGTTAATATAATAAGCTAAAAACAATGCCAAGATAACAAAAATGATGACAATGAGATATCTCATTGTGTTAAGTTTTTTCCTTATCATTTTGTTATACTAGAGACAATGAATTTTGCGAAAAACATTTGTAAAATTACATTATTGTACACTTCTAATTGTAATGCATAATAATAAAATAACAATAAATTTATATGATATATAAGAAACAATAAAAAGAATAATACAAAATAAC
Source organism: Flaveria bidentis (assembly GCA_018326385.1). Classification (NCBI taxonomy): domain Eukaryota; kingdom Viridiplantae; phylum Streptophyta; class Magnoliopsida; order Asterales; family Asteraceae; genus Flaveria; species Flaveria bidentis. The sequence continues at coordinate 6,887 of BJCM01207624.1, forward strand.
TAAAACGTATACATATAATCATTAATACATATAACAAATGATGAAAAATATGTAACGTAATATACTGATATTTGATATAATAACCTGACATGTCTCGCAGTTATCTCATATATTTAAAACAATAACTAAAATGTAATCCTCACTAAAACAATTGAAGAACATATGTCAAAACTAGAATCATTATTAAACTTTTTAGATTAAATACATTTTTAGTATAACTCGACCCCGCTTTTAATATACTTGTGTTAATGATTTCTGATGTTAATATAGTATATTGTTTCCTAATGAAATTATAATTTTGATATTATATGAATAAGTTTTTATTTGCTCTCATTAAAAATAGTTAATTGCTAATATAATAAGTAAAAGTTTATTTAACTACATATTTCCTGGTTCAATAAGGCAACACCCAACCACTTTATTATAAATGCAAGGATACTACTACATTCGGCAATGGGCATCTTATTTATCCCCAAGTGAAATAAGTAAAGTACATAGTCACCCGTGGTTAATAATTCAAACTAGACTTTCACCACGCGTGATATGACGGGACCATATGATGATACAAATGTGATAAAAGGTACATTTGCAAACTTCGTAACTAACATCGAAATTCGTTACTACGTTGACCCGGTAAAACTAACATTCTAATGCTTTGCACATTACCACGTAAACATGACCTAACAATAAAAAGACTATCTCGTACAAGTTTATAACAAAAAGTATAAATTATTTTTGAAAAGCTAAAAAAAGTAATTTAAAAAGGAATATAAAAAATGAAAGAGAGAATTATTAAATACTTGTGTTTAAAGCTATTTATAAACTAATAGATTAGATACCATATGTTACACGGGTATAATCTAATATGTGTTTTAGATAAGATATTAATGAAAGTATTATATATAACTAACATATTTTAGTTATAAAAAATAAATTACGGAGCATATAGATCCACCCGATCGATGAACACTCAAACCGAACTCACCCATCAAACCAGCTCAGAGAATCACCGGTGCTATTTAGCCCTTCGTTTCGACAACAAAGAAGTCTCTAGCTCCAGACTATATTTAGTTAGTTGCTTTCGCATCCTTACTAATATTTATAAGGAAATTATGCTATTAATATAAATGAAGTTTCTTATAGGTAATTATAATAATTCTATTAATTAAACTTGTCACAATAAAACGTTAAAATATAGTTACACATATAATATATTACGTTAATGTAATCGAATCACATATATAATAGTAAGAAAATAATTTAATCCTTAAAATCAGACACCTCATTTTTGAAATGAAATATATGTTTATTATTTCTGAATTTTTTTAAATAATGTAATACTATAAATATGGAAACTATTTAAAAATAATACTATAAATATTATTGAAACCAGTTAAAAAAAGGAAAAAATACTATAAGTAATTCAATGTTTCCAAAGTAATGGAGGTGATGACACGTGCCAATGTTTATTTGATGCCTAGATGAACGGGTTAGTAAGAAGCAATGTGGACAAAAACTAATTCTTTTATTTTAAGTTATAGATTATAGTTTTAATAATCTACGTTGAAAACTATTTAACGATTGTATTAAGCCGGACACGACGGCTATCGCTCTTGCCTTCTTTTAGGCACCCATGGTTTAACTAAATGTACGCAACACAATCCAGGTTGTATACAACTACTTTGAGTAATCCACTTGTTACTCTATCTTATACACTATAAGCTTGTAACTTGTTGTTTCATGCTGTTTGTAAGTCACTGTTTGTAAGTCACTGCTTATACACTATACACTATTATGATATATAGATAATACTTTGTTATGAGATAATTAATACATGGAATGGTTTTTGTTATCTCTGCCTCAAATATAATGATGCTACACATGCATGCTATAGAGGTAAAGCCTAGAGGGTCAGGAATCGAATAGCAACACCATTTTAAACATCACAGGAAGCATAAACTTATAGAGTCATACAATAAACATCAAGGTATGGGAACATTGAGCTTGGGGTGAAAACTTTTTACGGTTTGGTATAAATAGTAGTTTTGTGGCATTTTTTGTAATACTTGTTAATTCCATGTTTGTAATACTTGATGCAATTCAGTAATCAAAGTGAAAATCTTTATTTACGTAACGTGCTTTTGATCTTGACTTGTAATTATGTGTTTTACTATTCCAATCTCATTATGCGTTTGATTGATTGAGATCGATTATGATCCTTTCAATAAGAATCTTGAATTTTACACATGCATCAAGACATGATGACTCTTTAGATAGTTAACTTCATCTTTTAGTTACTTTGTATTAATGAAAGTATATAATTCATATCTATACTAGTATATAATATAGTAGGTTAGGAACTTGTATTACACACTTTGAATAATAATGATAAAATTTAGTAGACATTTAAAGTATAAATATACGTAGAATTTCAAACTACAAAAAATCACAATCATAATACTACTGTCCATATTCACTTTTAAAACTAAACAAACTAAAGGATATAATTCCAACATGATCAAACGATTCTAAAGAATATAATTCCAATAGGATCAAACGAATATTGGAACGCATATCGCAGCTAAGTACATGTTTGGTTTGAACTTAAGATGGAACTTGACTTCCCCAATAATGTTCTAGCTAGTCTTGACTTCCCCAATAATGTTCTAGCTAAGACCGGTCAAAAAATAGGATCAATTTTTAGAAACCTAGAAAGATTAGCATTTTAGTCTTTAGATAAGTTTTGTCATAGATTATGAACTTATTATGTAACTATATGTTCCTTTTTGTTTTCTTGATTATTAATATTAATAGGATTGCTTATGTATGTACAGGTAACAACCTTAGATATTTTCTCTCAATTTGCACCTTGTAATCCTTCTAATATCAATGAAAACTCTATGAATTTTTCTGATATTTGTTTGTCTTGATTACATTGTTCATACAATTGTTAATTGCTTGATATCAATCACAGATCGATCCATTTAAACCTATCAAATGGTATCAGAGCTCTCGGTTCAGTGATTGAAGTTCAAAAACGACTTTTTGAGCATTTTTGATCACTTGAATATAAGATTTGATCGCAATTATGCAATTAATTGATAATTTAGTTGTGTTTCATCACTAGAAACATGATTTGAATCTCAATTAAGTGAATTTACATCAACAAATCTGAGTTTTTGTCAAATTTAGTGTTAGAACAGTTCTTCATATTCGCACACTGATTTTTGCAAAATTAAGTCTTAATTGTTGTTAATTGGAAGACATGAAGTAAAAGTTTTGTTAATCGGTGTTATTGTGACTTGATTAAAGAGTTTTAGATCAGTTTATCAAGTTTTTGGAAATTTGGTTAAGATCAGGTTGTTATGAATTAGGTGTTTGAGGTGTTGAAATCATCTGAAAAATACCTAAGTGTTTAGGCGCATGAACACTGTTAAGATGCTTTAACACTATTTAGGTGTTTTCAGAGTAGTTGTTTTGACACTGTGTGGATGTATTAGCACTGATTCAGACGTTTTTCAAAAGTCCCAGGTGCTTTAGAACTATACAGGCCTTTTGATACTCTTCAACCGCATCAACACTGTTTGGGCGTTTGACAACTCTTTAGGCGTTTGACATCTGTTCCAGGCGTTTCTACACTTGCAAACCAAGTTGGGGAGTTTCTCTATTCATCACTGTGCGGACGCATCACTACTGTTCAGGCACATCTAATTCAGACTTATCACTTAATACTTAGAAAAATTTTCAAGAATCCAAAAAATCCAAAAATATTTTCATTTCTTTATTTCTTTTCAAAACTAAAAAATTAAAAATATTATATTTTCTTGAATCAAAACTTAATCATGGCTAAGTCTGAAGATTCAGAGAATAGAGTACCAAAGCTAAAGAATCGAGCTGATTTTAAAAATTCGTGACTCAGTTTAAAACATCATTTGAACTCAATTGACATTGATCTGTGGAAGTCAATTGAAAAAGGACCTCATATTCCAATCACTTCAGATGTCCTAATAGAGGATTTGTATTTACTAAAGAAACTCAAGAGCCAAATCTGAAGATGACTTAATTGGTGATAACTTGAAGAAGGTGAAGAATGATGTTAAAGCTTACTCTCATATGTGCGAAGGGTGACCTCTGGAAGTACTTTCAAGATTGGAGAACTATCAAACTGGTTATATAATGTATAAAGCTTTAAAAGTCATCTATGAAGGAGGTAAAGAAATTCAAGATCTCAAAAGACAAAAGTTGAAGAGACAACTTGAACTTTTTGAGCACATATCAGGAAAATATATAAATCAGATGATGAATAGATATGTTCAATTCACATCTGAAATGTCAACCTTAGGAATAAAAAATGATATTAAATATTTAAATGACAGACTCCTAAATGCACTTCCATCCTTATGGAAACAAACTGTAACCCTGCTAAAGCACACTGAAAAGTTTTCTATGGATCTTGATCTTCTTATTGCGAAGATTGAATCTGTAAAAATTGATGAGAGTTCAAGAAATAATGACAGATCTGCTTCAACATCACAATATAAGTATGTTGCTTCTCCAGCAAACAATGTTGAAAATTCCTTTCTTGCCAAGAATGATGCTACTCTTGAAGATGAGGGTGATCTGTTCATGGGAGCTGGATTTTTCAAAAGTACCCCAGTCTATTCAGCTCAGCCACAACAACAACAGTCTTCTCCAAAATCTACTATGCCAAAAATCCATAATGAGACTCCATCTTCTAACTCTGCTAATTTTAGAAAAATTAAAGATGTTATAAATATCATATTGCAAGATGAAGAGTCCAACACTGCTTTTACAGCTTTTATGGCAAGTTTCCAAGCTTACCAGGGTAGTCATCTAACTCAAATTGATTTGGTTTTACAGGATTTATTTGAGATGGATCCTGATGACGTAGAAGAAATGGACTTGAATTGGCAAATGGTGATGATTGCTTACAGAACACAAAAGCACTGATATGTCAACAGAAACTACAAGCCCAGTGCCAACAAAACAGTTGGTTTTGACAAGTCAAAATCAAGATGTTTCAACTGCAATAGTTATGGTCATTTCTTAAGAGAATGTAAAGCTCCAAGAACTCAAAGTGAAAATGGTCAAAGTTGTTCAAATAATCAGAGAAATCAGCATCAGACTTAGAAGACATTCCAGAAATCATATCAGAGTCTACCTATGTCTGAATTAAAAGATGAACAAAAATCAACAGAGGAACCAAAGAAAGCACTGGTTGTAAGCATAAAAGATGGTTACGACTGGAGTGCATATGCTGAACAATTTACTTCTGGTCTTATTTTAGGTTTAGCATTGATTTTAGAAATAAATGATGAATGGTCTGAAGACAAGGATCTAAAAACTGATGAATCAGAAAATGGGACAGACTATGACTGGAGTGACAAGTCAGATCCAAAAGAGGAAGAAGTTGCACTCATGGCAAAGTCTGAACAACCAAAGGTTGTAAAATCTGCTTCTCACACTGAGTCTTCAAATCCATATCCTGAAATTCCAACTGAAGTAAGAGAAAAACTATGCACAAAAGAATGTTTTGAACAGGTTGAATATTATAGAAATTACTCATTCAAAATATGTGACAAATTAAAACAAGAAGAGTCAATGCACAGAAAACTGAAGGATAATCATAAAGTTGCTGATGAGAAAATAATGTCAATTCAAGCAAGTTGGAATAAAACTCTAAAAGAACTTGAAATAGTTAAGAAACAACTTGAAGAAATGACAA
>BJCM01207625.1:0-29850 GCA_018326385.1 Flaveria bidentis
TGAAGAGCTACGGTGGTGGTGGTGATGGGGGTTGTGGTGGTGGTGATGGGGGCTGCGGTGGTGGTGATGAGGGGTTGCGGTGGTGGTGGTGATGGGGGGCTACGGTGGTGGTGATGAGGAGTTGCGGTGGTGGTGACGAGGGGCTGTGAAAGTGGTGATGGTTAGTTGTCATGGTGGTGATGAAGGGTAGTTTAGTCTTTTTAACAATAATTTAATAGAAAAACTAACGGTGTTAGTCATCTGTTCTCAAATGGAAATAAAAATAAAACAACATATACTCAAATGAAGATAACATGAAACGTTGCGAGTCGGATGACAATTTTGAAGCCATAGGGATGCAAATAGTTAAAATGAACAAATGTCAGGGATGCAAATAGTAATTTACTCAAAAACATATTTTGAAATGACACGTGTCAACACCACAATCATTCTCACTAAAAATTTTCCGCCTCGCTCCTATTAAATAATTAACTTAATTATTAATAATATTATATAACACCTTTTTAAATTTAATAAATTAATAAAGAGATCTATTTAATAATGTTACTATGCTAGTACCCCGTATATTACATGAGTTAAATAAAGAAACTATTAAATAGTTTTAATAAAAATGATAAATTATAAAACGATCTTTTGATATAAAATATGATTGACATTACATACGAGTGATAAAATAACAATGTCATACTTTAAACTTTAAAAAAGTTGGTTTTTAAATACATTATTTCAAAACAAATCATTTTTTAAAAAAGTGCCATTTTTAATAATTTATTTATAATAACTTTGAAACTTAATTACTTTTGTTTAATAAGAATTTTATTTTTAAAAGCCACAAGTTTTTTGATTTTTTTTTGAAAAAAATTCCTGTTTTATAAAAAAGATTATTTATTTAAGAATCACATTTGTAGAAATATCTTTTTAAAAAACGGTTTATATATGTAATATGAAAAGAATTAAATAATATCATTTGTGGTTAATGTGATAACATTAGAAGAGAGAAACGAGAAAATAAAACTTAGTCTCTCTAGAATTGTGATAAGTGAAATACAAAAACCTTCTTTAATAAAACAAATTATATAAAAATGTATCTTGAGATTACACGTGTCAACACCACATTCATCCACAAGTGGCTGGATTTAGATGATGTAAAACCAACATCATGTTTAATTATATATGAAGAAATCTTGCAACTATGTTTCGATAAAGCTATAACATACGTATTAGTGATTTTTTAGCATTATGGCTTGTGGCTAAAACTTTTTCTGGTTGAAACTTGAAGAATTTTTTAACATCATGAAAGACGCTGATGTGGATTAATTTTTTGGTCATATAAGATCAATGTTACGAAAGTTTCCTGGCGCCAATGTGTTGTTAGCTCGGTTGACTTAATAAGATCAATGTTGCGGAAGTTGTCAGGCGCCAACGTGCTTTAGGTCGATCGACTTGGGAGTTAAAAATACTTGGCCTAGGCTGGCGAGTAGTGGGGAGTACTTGACGTGACAAATTTTAAAGAAATAAATTTTGGGCCAAACTTGGCCCATTGACAACTTGACCTATTTTGACTGATTGGCTCCAACTTTGACCATTTTGAGTTATTTGTTCGAGTTGTAGAAACGCGCTTTAGTGGTCTTGCGTACACCTTGAGTACTTGACCCAGTTGGTCGAGTTTTACAATATCGTATATGATAATATGCATCATTGATGCTATTTGTGTGGCCAATTACATATTTTATAAGCACATTAGTACAATCACTCAGTGGCGGATCTAAAAATTTGTTTATATGAAGTCACTGGTTTTATATACCCCATTTTTATAAAAGCAGATATAAAAATTTACGAATCGGTTCGGGTCGGGTTAATAAATAAAAAAGTCAAAAACTGAATTACTTAGAGGTAAATACCAATTAACCACAAGTCTTTTATGCAAGCACAAGTTGTAAAGCACAAGAGGTAAATACCAACTTCATGATGCACGCACATAATATAAGAGATTAGGTTGTCTTCATTTCTAGGTATGCAACAGTTTTTCTCTCCCGGTGTGTTAGAGTTCGCTGGCCGCCGCCGACCACCACTTGCTGCTGACATCGCCACATCCCAAACGCTATCGTCTGTCTCTGTCGCCGATTCAAGCATATGTATGGTTTTATTGATATTTCCGGCGATGGCGCTCGAGGTGGTGGATAAGGTTGGGGTTTTGTGGGTGTGGCGGTGAGAAAGGGTGAGTTGAACAGCCAGCGGGCCATCGTTCCGACCCTCGATTTACGATTTGACCGGTTGTTTCAACCTTCGATTTTTGCTCCTTTCTTGCCGATGACGGCCTCGGTGGTTGCATGTCGGCCGATTAAACCCTTAGGGGGCGTTTGGTTGGAAGGAATGGAATAGAATGGAATGGAATTGAGAAACTAGTATAATTTTAAAGTAAAATTATGTTTGAGTGGGTAATGAAATGTAAAACCGAAGGGAATGTTTCACATCAAATTCCTTTGGTTGTGGGATTTCAAAATCCTTCCACCTAGAGAAGGAATTTGAAATCCCACAACCAAGGAAATTTGAGGTGAAATTGTAACACCCGGTCCCTCGCATCAACAATATTGTTCGCTTGGCCCACGAGAAGCTCACGCATTTGCTTTTGGTTGCCCGAGTGAAAACTTTCCATGGGGGTCACCCATCCCTGGATTGCTCCCACCTGAGCACGCTCAATTGTGAAGTTCTCCTCTCATCCACAGGCAATACGCCCAAAACGCGTTGTTGATGTTAGAGATCAGATATTCCTTATGAACCAGGAATCTCTCTTGTCCACGACCGATGTGAGATATGTGTAGGGTGTCACAAGCACCCCCTGTTTGGATTCATCGTCCTCGATGAGCCCGAGAAGTCACCATCCTTGGTGAGGTATGTCCCACATCCCATACGACACATGAGTGGCTCTGATACCATTCTGTAACACCCGGCCCCTTGCATCAACAATATTGTTCGCTTTGCCCACGAGGAGCTCACGGATTTGCTTTTGGTTGCCCGAGTGCATGGAGGTCACCCATCCTTGGATTGCTCCCATTTGAGCACGCTTAACTATGGAGTTCTCCTCTCATCCACAGCCAATACGCCCAAAATGCGTTGTTGATGTTAGAGACCAGACATTTCTTATGAACCAGAAATCTCTCCTGTCCACGGCCGATGTGGGATATGTGTAGGGTGTCACAAAAATATTCGCTTGGGTTTTACATTTCAACCCACCTAAACATAATTTCATTCCATTCCATTCCTTCAAACCAAATGGCCCCCTTAGAGACTTTACGTCTCTCTAGTTTCCCCTTCTTTTTCCTATTGAGGCGTTATAGTTTTCAAATCTCATTTTTGTTGTAGCTTATTCAGATTTGCAGCTTGTTCGACCGAATGCCGGAGGTGGTGGCCGGTCCACATCCTGTGTGTTGTGGTCTTCGATTAACGATGGCGATGATCTTAGTCTTGATGTCCTTGGCGTCGCTTGCATGCATGCCTTTGATCTTCGACTGAGGTAACCCCAATCTCAGCTTTTTGCCTTTTTCGTCTTCCCTTTGTGGTTGACATGGTACGGTAGGTGTGTTTGTCCCTTCGATGTGGTGTTACTGTGTGGGATAGTTGATGTTGATTATGTTTTGGTCTTCTATTGATGTCGATGATCCTAGAGTTTTTTTTTATTGTCAGATGTCGATGATGCTAAGTTTGAGACTTTGTTACCCCGTTATTGACATTGAGCTTTGGTTCTCCCAAGATGTTGACATACATGTGCCTTGAGCCATTTTTGGTTGGTGATCTAATTCTCTTAGGTGGTTGGATGACACTGTTGTTCGTTGATGTCAATGATGATGAACATTTGTTTGTCTGAGACTTTTGGTTTGGGTTGCTATGCGGTTGTGATGATGCATAAAAACTGTCTCCGGTTGCCTTGGCTTGGCAACCTTTTTGGTATGCAGCTGCAACTAGGCATCAGTTTTGAGCCGCTCTTTGATGATGACCTTGTCTCTGGTTAAATCAGCTACCTTTCGGCTATGAGGATGAATATAAATCTAAGCCTCGGTTTGCGTTCTTAAGATGCGCAACGCGCGTCTGTATAACAACACTAGTTATAATTTAATAATCTTCTTCATAAAAATTTGTGATATCACTATTCATATCTTCTGTGATAAACAATTCTTTTACTTCAACTTAAGAACATCTTTTAGATCAAAATCAAAATCAGATGGAGTCACCATTTAAAAAACATTGTTGTCACTCGAAAAATTCATACACACATCTCTATATGCTTGAAAAAACTCAATGTATTCCTGTGACACCAATATCATCAACATAAGTCCGCCCTTGTAATTACTATAAACGTTGGCCAAGTGATTTAAACATTTATGTTTGTGATGTTTCTGTAGATAACTTTTATGAATTAATTTTATTGACCTATGAGAAATTTATTTCGAAATCCCATATATAAGACGTTGACACATGTTACGTCAATAAACAGTATGATTTCATTATGTTTATAAATGTATAATGAATTATGCATCGTAGAAGTTTAAGAACTACAAAGATTAGAAAGCCTGTATGCGATCAAATCATTAGCAAATCAATTGCATCTCAATAGCCAGTTACACATTTTAAATGGCTCCTAGTAAATCTTTCAAAGACAATACTGATGAATTCAATAAGTTAATCTTGGCTCTTGAGAATATTGAAGTAACATCAACTGAAGAGCTCAAGTAATTATTTTCTTAACTTCATTGCCTCAGTTATATGCATATTTTGTTGATGCTCGCATATGCTTGGTAGGGAAATTATCAATGAATGCGGTTTTAGCATCCTTGAATTAAGAAGGAATTGAACAGTGTGATGGGTCATATGTGAAAGGAGAGACTTTTAAAAAAAATAATAATTAAATATCTTAAAAAGATTAGATATGGTAGGTTTGTTTTTTATTTAATTAAATGTTACAATATTATGGTTGTATAATTAACAAGAGCATTCACAACAGCTTTTTATTTATATCTTTATCATCTTTTTTTTTTAAAATCCCTAGCACTTTATTTTTTATTTTATCTCTATATTTTTTTAATTTTTTTTGTTCCTTCTTGTAAAATAATAACTACCAACTATTTTACCTTATTATCTTTTTATTCTAAATTTGTTTTCTAATAATTTTTTAAAGAACGGATTCGGGTCAGGACATGTCCATGTAAATATAACCATTTTGGTTTGAGTTAGAACGGGTCAACTTATAAGTAATTGGGACCTAAAAACATAAAACAAAGAGTAAATTATTATTTTCGTCCTCAATCCAATAGTTCATTTATTACAGTCACAGTCCATTAGTTTTAAAGTTTGTTTCAATTTCATCCGAACCATTGACACCGTTAGGGTTTTTTGTGTTAATTGATGTATGAATATATTATTGACACTGAATTTAATAAAAACTCATCCCCATCCCCGCCCAACCCATATCCCTCCTCTCTCTTTCTCACTATCTTCTATCTTCTCTCTTCTCTCTCTCTCACACAAACAAGAATTGTGTACCCCTAGACCACCGTCACCTCCAGTGACCACATCCACCGCTAGCATGCACCGTCACCACTTATAACCCACCGACCACCACCAACCACCCTCTCTAGCCTCCATAGAAATATCGCCTCCCTATCCACCGAAACCCACCGGCGACCCTACCACCACCACTAAAACCTGCCAACAACGCCACCACCACCACTGAAACCCACCGGCAACACCACCAAACTTGCCGGCGACACCACCACTACTACTGAAACCCGATAGCCACCACTTTTTCTTCATCACTATTAGATCTAACCCTCTTTCGCGTTCCTCCCTCAACCCCATCTTCATCTTATTGTTCTCTCTCCTTTCTGAACTAACTGATAGATTGAAAAAACACAAATGATGATATGAACGATGGTGATGGTAGTGTGTTGATGTTTCTTAGATATAGTTTGAATGAAAGCCCTAAATCAGTGGGGAGGGTGATGAAGATGAACAACGTTGATGGCGTTTTGGTGGCAGTGGTGGAGGTGGAGAGTGGTGGTGGAGGTGGAGGGTCGTGGTGGTGGGTGGATGGTAGACAATAGAGAAATGAGGATGATCATGAATTGTTGTTTATATTTAATCAGAAGGATAATATTGTAAATTTCTATTAATTTAACAAAATATTTCTAAAGTTGTTAATACCTTGGGTGAAGTTGAAACAAATCTTAAAACTATTGGACCGTTAATATAATAAATAAATTATTGAATTGAACCCGTGATTTTCGTCAAACCTTAGTTTTGTAATTTTGTAAGAAATATGATGGTTATAATTAAGAATTTGACTACTTCTGCGGTCTTTCCGATACATCATGGTGTGGAAAAATACATAGATTCTTCGATTAAAAACATGTTACTTTTAGAGTTGTATTCCAATGCTTCATTGCTTCTTATTTATCTACTCATATAGCGGTAGTTATCATAACTTTAGCATCAACAATAATCATTCTTGATGACCACAGTTAGTTAAAACATGATGGTTTTATGGCCTAGGTTTAAATTCGATTAAACTCGGCATAAATGGATAGTCTTTTCATATTTTATCAATGGAATCGAAATACATAAACGATGTTCAAACTAAAAGAAACCCTGATAGTACAAGCGTTAAGTAATCAAGTTCATGATGAACAAAATCCACCTCTATGATTATGAATACATGAACTTGAAGAAATCCACAGAAAGAGGAGGTATTGCTCTGTCTTGGATATGCAATCATGCTATATTAATTAAACCAAAAAAACTAAAGAAGGAAGAAACATATAGTTTAAAAGATCAACCAAAACAAACTGAAACCATTAGATCCTACATTACTGAGATTAACAAAACAAATCCAACTCTTCAACAACTTTTTATCCCAAAACCCAACCCGTAAGCACTTTTTTGGTCCCTTTTGAAGAAATTAAAAAAATAGTTCATACGTAAGTGGTCTGTAATTGCTACTTCTAGCTAAAAAATACATGAAAAAGAAGACAAATAAATACATAAAACAGGGAATTAAATTTATTAAAAAAGATATACTTCTATGAAAAGAGCTAATAGCAGTTCAAACACTAAAGTACTAATCAAGCTAGTATATTGAGAATGTGGACATAGAATTTGAACAAGGATTTGCTGAAAAATGGTATGAGAATAACCTTTTTTCCTGAATATATGTGCTGTCCTATATGCATCACCAACAAGATACTTTGTTTTCGTAGTCATGTTAATGTTGTTCGAGACTAGACCCACCACGAAATGGGGCCCAAACCCCCCTCTGACACGAGCGATCCCTGCCATGGTGTAATGAATAGCTAATGACTAAATTGAGTACTTCAAAAGACCATATAAAAAAGATGTAACATCTGCCCGGGTAGGGAACTCTCAGAAGGCCATTCATCCTAGAATTACTAGCCTAGGACGCATCGGTGGTATTTGAGTTGAGACATTTCTTATGCCCTGACATCTCTCTTGTGGATGAAACAATGTGGGATTTGCCTAAGCCCTAAGGTGCAACAAATGGTTTTTTTTTCTTTTAATTTTTAAATGTGTTTGCCAAAATTAATAACGTTGAATCTATATTTGGGCAACTCATCTCACATACAAGTAGTTGTATCAAATAATACTATAATCTAATATCCAGTTCTGATCTCTTAATATGGTTTCAAAATTAAAATGATTGTATTTTGTACAATTAAATGGATGGCTTAGGCAGCTATGTGCTAAAAGATAAATCGACTGCCTAACTCTACTTACTGTAAAGTAGAACCTAGGAATGTAACTTACAATTATCTCCAAAGGAGCAAATGGCTTCAGATCCTTTTGCTCTTTTGGGATTTCAGGAAACTTAACATTTTGAACCCGGAACCTAATCTGCAACCATATATAAAAAGGTCAACAAATATTTTTTTAGTGAAATCTCAGAGTAAATAGAGAATCTCATTATAGTAAATTAAGTAGTTCTTGTATCAATATTCAAGCCAATGTAATCAGTTTGATAAGAAAACAATGTTGTAAAAATCGCTAGGCACTAGTCAAGCGGTGGGTACCGATTAAGGATTAATCGGTTTGGAATTTTTATATATAATTTTCAATTTTACATATACATATGCATATTTTTATAAATAATTTTAGTTTTATATACATATAAATAAATCTGCCTGGAATTTACAAAGCTTTCGCCGGAATTTCAAGAGTCGCCGGAACTTGACCAAAAAGTTGCCGGAATCTGGCAGAAAACACGCTGGAATTTCCGATTTTTGGCCAGCCTAGGTCCACCTAGGGCCGAATTTGACCACCGTTGACCTCCTAGCGATTAATTGGCCGATTAGGTAAAAACTCCTGAGCGGGTGGGCAAAAACTCCTTAGTGGGTGGGAGGCCGACTAGCGACTAATTGCAATTAACCTAGACCGATTTTTGCAACACTGTAAGAAAATAAATGCAACTTAATAAAAAATACTAACCTCATCATACCCGTCTATTACATATTTCTCATCGTTAAATAGCCATGTCCATTTGACTTGGCCCCTGGAAAGTTAAAGAAATGAACCTAAGGTTTATAGAATACTTAAACATAACAATATTGATAAATTAAGTGATTTACTACCATGTGGGTTCAATCAGCGTTATGATTTTTTACTATAACGGGTCAGGCAGACAAATTACACAAAAAAAAACCTTCACAAGAAACAGGTAATACATAAACCCTCCTAAATTATTTCATTCGAAAAACTTGATTATTATTTAGATAATATGACATCATCGGAAAAACCATTTTGACATGCAAATCGGTAGTGAAAGACGCTTGGGCAAAAATATTGCTTTGGGCCAACCCAACCCGACCAATTTTAGCCTGTACCAACATAATTATCTGTTTAGCCAGCCCATTTTGCCGCCTTTAGAAACAGAAAAGGTCTATTCTTATCTCAAAAACTGCCACTGAAAACTCACTTGTTTTCTGAGTCAGGCTCAGCATGGGAAGGCTCTGGCATTAGCAATTCTGGTATGTATATATCATCAAAAAATCCAAGTGATACTGCAATTTAGTCGATCAATGTTAGTTGGAAGGTGGTATTTAGACAGAAAAAATGATCATTTTCTCATGGTACATATGAAATGGAAAGATAACAAATCAATGTAATATACAAGCAATGAGCATAACAATAACACAGTGTACAGGACATGTAAATAAACAAATGTTTTATATGACAACCCTTAAAGATGTAATCAAATAACTGATCATATTTACCGATCTATACACACAAGGAACTTCTGGAATATATTTTAAAGAACAAGCTCACACCCAAATAAATCAGTACAAAATTAAAAGAAAAACCTAGCAAGTCTGCCAGAATTCATGTGTTGTTATTGATGTGTGTGTGTGTGTTACAAATAAAATGTGAGACAAAAGAACAAAAAACCGTACACGAAATCAGATATATAACCAAACTTACAGCGTAAACCATCAGCATTAGACTCTTTAAGTCTTGCTGATATAACTTCTCCTACAAAGGGCCGAAATATTATCAGCCTGAATTTCACCTGCCAAAAAGGTCAATATTATGTCATCATGCAAAAACTTTATGACGACAAAACTATTAAGGTCCTATAGACTGAAAAAAGGGTAAAAAGTAGGGGTGTTTAAAGTCGGATATCCAAAAATTTCGGATAGTGGAAATCACTATCCGAATCCGTATCCGAAATTCCGGATATCCGAAATTCGGATAGTGATTCGGATATCCGAAATTCATTTTTTATTTTTTACAATAATTAAACATAATATTATAAAAATAACATAAAAATCAACTCATATCATAAAAGTCACAATATACACTAAAAAATCTCAACCTAAAGTAAAAATATATCTAAAATTCAAAAAAATAAAAATATATTTTTTAGTTTTCGGATAATCGGATATCCGAATATCCGACACTTTTGAAAATCACTATCAAAAGTCGGATATTTTGGATTCGGATTTTCGGATCAGATATTTTTTAACACCCCTAGTAAAAAGTTGGTCAGAACAACAAAAAGATATTTATATGCACGAGTGTAAGAACTATAGAAGGGTAAAACAAAGATATGCTGCTCAAAATAATGATACTTTAATTCAAATTAATTGTTTTGTGCAAAAGAGTTGTAGCATTTAAACAAATTGTGAAACATAACTCCATCAGTCAACCAACTTAAAGCCAAATATGATAATAACAGAAGAATAAGACATACTGTGTAGGTTGGAGCACCCTCATTGGCAAATATAAAACCACCATCAATTGATTCAATATCATACACAGATATGCATAGCCCCAAATGTGCAATTACCTGTTTAATGGAGAGCAGTAAGAACTAATAATTTCATTATGTTTTTATGATTAAAATACAAGTGCAATAAAATTTTAAAAAGTAATAAAAAACACTATAATCAGAAAGACTAAAACCTTATCCACGAAGAGACCCTCAAGCTCTCCCTTAATGGCTTCATTGAGAGGAAGGCTCAAAAGATGAGGTTGCAGCCTCAACGTATGCTCCAATTTGGTTAAATTGAACATATTAACACCTGAACGTAAAAAATATAAAATCCCCGCCATTAGAGATACGGAAAAACTCAATAGAGCCGAGTTTTACAAAAAAATTATGGTATGTAGACTTCTCAATCAAGTGCCATGATAAAGAAATAAAAGTAGAAAACAATAACAGTATAATTGTAGACAAAACTCAAAGACGAGCCAAACAAACAAACAGAGTGAGGCTGTTGTGCTTGAGACAGTGGCGGATCAAGGACTTTTCTTAGGACGGCCAAAAACTAGTCGAGTCATTACTCATAATGGCTTGACTGGCTTATTTAAAATAGCAGCAAGTAAATCTTGGAAGCTAACCTTTTCTCAAGCAATTAGTTAACTCGCCTGATCATAAACTCAGAAGAAGAACAAGTTTTCAATACATTTTAAGCCATTAACTTTTGTCAACTCTAATCAACACATCAAAAGGCTAATTATTCTCAGATTAAGTCATTTTCTTATATTCCGTTTGATAAAAAAAATCCAGATTGTAGCAAAATTTGCCTACAGTAAAATTAAACCACAAGCTCCTTATTCAGTTAATAAATTGAGTTAAACAGTTAATGGATGCCTAATCAGAACTTGTTCAGGGACTAATTAGGACTTGTTCATGAGCCTGAATTACCATATTTTATTTAGAACGGCTCCTAATCTACTCGTATTAACCACTTATACTTGCACACCATGCCAACATCTATGCTAAAGACTCCATTAAAAAACTTTTAACTGGTACGAATTTAATTTATCAATTCCACATATATGTAACTTACCTTCTGCTTATTAAAATCCACAGTCTACACTTGTCATATAAAAAAAGTAGAACAATTTTGAACACTGTAACCATTCTCCATCCAAATAACATAATTCGTTCTAGGTTTTCAATAACCATTACCCTTCAGTCCTTTACTATCTTAATTGAAACAAAAAAACAGAACAAATGCAACCAAACTAATCCAATAAACAAACGCATCCAAAGCTTTAATCACACGTTCGTGAAAAAACACAAATTATCAAATTTTGTGATTGATAAGATGAATTGACTAACAAAACATTAAACTAACTTGTAAGAGTGTGCTTTGATAGTTACCTCCCTACCGGACAAACGAAGATTAACGGCGGCGATGACAACGACTGAGCGATCGAAGGTGAGTCGCCGGTGAACAGTGGTGAGTCGCCGGTGAACGGTGGTGAGTCGGCCGGAGAAGGAAGACGACGAGAGTGTGTTAGGGTTTCGGTCTTTCCATTAAATAATACTTTTCTTATATTTATATTATTATATTTCTATTTATAAACACTTTTAAAAATATTAAAAAGTTTATAGGGTTATATCATATTTTTAATGTTTTCAGAAGGACGTCAAACCGAACGTCTTACTGGTTTGGTGGTCGGATCGGTCGGACCGGATTTAACTATATTTGAATTATATTTATATATGTAACTAATATAAGTAATTTATATATGATTTATATATATATATATATATATATATATATATATTATAGTTATATATAAAATTTAACTATATTTGTATATCCGACGTACTAATTTATGATTTAACACCCCATTTTTACCCTATAAAATTTTTAAAAAAAGGAAAACCGGTCCGATCAGCGGTTTGGGACGAACCGGCCGGTTCGACCAGTTCAAAATGAGTTACACCAGACCAGACCGGACCAGCCCCCGATTCGCGGTCGAACCGGTCGGCCCAGCCGGTCCGATCCGGTCTCAACAACATTGCATATTTCTACTGTGATATAAAGAATCACAATACAATATTCATAGATTTTTTCTCTCTTTTATTCGTAACCACTTACAACAATCCTTATAAATTAAATTTTCTTTACTTCATCATGTTAAATAGCATTTGATAACATACTACTTATTATTAATATGTAAGGTTTTGAATTTCGTATTTCTATTGATAAATTTTGTAATCATGTTAGAGGTCACTTTGAGATTTAAAAATCTCGTATGATGAAATCAGTAATTGAATAAACAAATAATTTATTTCAAAGATTGAGATGTTTTTATTTGTGTGATATTTCTAAAACATACCATATGGATTCATTTATATAAGAAAAGAACCATCATAGAACTTTAGTTCTTTGCTAGTGGTTGACGATTATAAGTTATAACTTCAAAATCAACTTCGTAGTCGCTAGTCACGCTTGTTGTTAATGTTGGTGATCATCATCACTAATGACTTGGTTGTCATTGCCGCTCACTTGTCGCTTTGCTTTTTTTTTAAACTAAAAGAACCAACAAGTAAAAAAATCAAACCCCGTCCTATCTCATGGAAGAGAAAACACCAACCAGTTGTGGTACCTAAATTTTTTACTTTTCACTTTGCTAGTGATGTTTCATGTTATCAAGTTGCCCATATTCGTTAGTTACCATTAATAATCAATAACAAGTATATTCAATTAAACTAAAATAGATTTGATGGCATCAAAAGGCAATTCATAGCGGCCTACTGGGTAAAAAGTATAAGAATGTTAATTGCACACGCACTAAGATTTCAAATTCAAATAATGTCGTTTAATACCGTTTAATACCTCATTACATTTGGTCTAATAATAATCCATATATTAACATGTGTTAAATATTGGGTTACAAGCATATTTCCCATTTTAAAACTCTTTAATGACATATACATCCAAACAAAAAATTTAATGCATATACCTTCTTACAAAATCTTATAATAGACAAATTTACCAATTTTCATTAAAAGTAGTTTATGTAACGACTAATTTGGTCTTATTCTTACTAAAAAATTATAATTGGCAAATTTTCCTCTTACAAACCTTATCATTGGCAAATTTACCCATTTGTAAGTGTTTATTAATTATTTTATTTTTATTTTTCATTTATGCATTTTGTACTCATAATTAATTTTACTAAACTTCTTAAACCAAATTAATTATACTCATGACGAACCTTGCTCATAATATGTTGAATTTGTTGTTTATTAGGTGGGTTTTTTCCAACTAAACAATAGTTTGAATCATGAAAATATTTCTAGGCGATAATTTTAATACTATCCAAAAAATATTAACATACCAGTGGTCAAGAAACTAGTGACAAAATTCATGAAATAGTGACATAACAATATCCAAAAAATGAAACCATACCAACTTTTTAATTCCTTACGATTGATCCAGATCCAGAGGTGCCGAATTTTTGCAAGTTTTTTTATGGTGTCCATACTTACCACAACGCCCACATTTATGTTTTTTATGGCTTATCACTTGATTTGATTATATTATTTCTTGGTCTCCTAGAAAGCCATTTGATTTTAGGTGTGTAAATCTTCTACGCAGTCTGCACCCATGATTCTTTGTAGGCATAGGAGCAATTTCTAGAGCATAAACAAGTTTATATTTTTTAATTGTGAAGTAAGAATAAAAAAATTACGCCATTCATCGCTTATGAATGCAATAAAAACGGATGCATATATACAAGGAACACCTCCGAGTTTCCAAACTCGGCAAGTGCATGTTCGCTCATCAAGTATGACCACCCAACGTTTTCCCCAAAATTTAACTTCTGTTCAATATTCACCACATCTACCTACTTCATACTCACCCAAATTTCACATGCAACATAGGAAAATATATTGAAAAAAATCATAAAAAAATTATAAACAATTAATGTAGAACATATAAAATAAAATTACACTAGCCTTGGAGATTCGTGTGAGATAACTCTTAGTCTTAAGTACTAGTGCAATCTTCCATTGGTTTAGAATCCTTCGTTTTTTGTCTAATCATACCATAATATTCTCCTTAATAGAATCAAGCAGGTCAAGAATCGGCTTATAATGCAATTTATCAATCCAAGAATTAAATGTCTTTGATATGTTGTTAGTAAATTAATCACACTTGCATGTTGTCCTAAACTTGCATCGATTCCATATTTTGTTGTGATTTTTAGTAATAAACGCCAATGTTTCTTTTACTTGTTTCACCTATTTTAGTTAATAATTTATCATGCTCGGTAACCTTATACGTTCTTGCAACCCACCACCAATTATTACTACAAAAGCCCCCACGAAAGTGTTTCTTGAAATTACTAGACAAGTGTCTTATGCACTTTATATGTTCTATTGTAGGAAAAATTTGTGTAACTGTAACCTTCAAACCTTTCTTCATATCAGATGATATAACAACACCATTAGGTGTTCCAATTGCTTTCTCAACTAACTCAAGAAACCAAATACATAGATTTTTGTTTTCTAATTCTTATATACCATAGGCCATCGAAAAAATTAAATTGTTATGTCAACACTTGTTGAAGAGACTAGGACCCCATTGAACTCCCTTTTAAATGAGACGCTTCAAGAGCAATATAAGGTTGACAACCATTAAGAAACCCTTTCAAACAAGCTATTAGTGATATAAAAAACCATAAAAATAGTTTTTTGTCATCGTCTTTCTCATAGTCAATGTCAACAATACTATCTGGGTTTCGCCATAGTAGTTCTTCTTTATAGTCGTTCATTTTCACGAAAGAGTTTTCCTACTTGCAATAGATTTCAGCATAAGCTTGGTTTTTCACTCTACGAACTTTATCATACAATACATCAACATTGTAGTTATTCATAACCGACTTTTGGAGTTATTTGAGAGAGACATCTCCATCAGATTTTTGTTTGTCTTTAATCACGCTAGCAATCTATCCTTCGGATGCAACTTTGTTACCACCCTTGTTGCTCCTAATGCAAAAATGTTTACAAATGTCTTAACCTACATGATATATACACAAGCATAGATTTTTAACAAAAAAAAAATATCTCGGTTGAGAGAAGTAACTAATAAAATGAACATATATCACATACATAAGTCCATGCATAGTTGTTACTCTTTTAAAATTTAATAAAATGAACCTATACAATATAAAAGGAAGTATTTAATTATATTTTGACACACTGAAGTGGTAATTAATAATTTTACCTTGATGTGATCCAATCTGGCTTGAGACAGACATGCATTCTTCATTTACAATCTTTGTCTACACATTTTGCTATGACTCGTGTGGGCTCACTTTTCTCAATAAAGTATTCAAATTCATTGATCAACGCATAATGGATTAATGCTCTTATAAACACGTTAACATTGTCAAATGTCGAATTTAATTTGATGTTGGACTTTTCTTTCTATAAGTTTCCTATTGGAAATTATGCATCTTCAATTTACTATCAGAACTATAATGATTATAATAGCTTTCATCCCTTAAGGAAAACTCTCATTGTTCCTCACCATGTGATTTATGATTGACTTCATCTTCACCCCTACAAAAGATATATAATTTTCGTTAAAATTAGTAGCTTATGTACGTCAGGTATAGATGTTTAGATATATGTGATCGCATGTATATCTCACATGTGTGGGTTCAATGATTTCCTTTAAACTACCCGGTGGAACTTCAAAATCAACCAAAACATACCTAATAGAGGGAGAGGCAGATGCGAGAGAGGATGATCTACGTCGAACGGATGTGAAGGGGACGGATGATTGATCGAATAGACGCGATGGAGATGGATGATCGATCGATTGTAGAAGTCAATTGGATTGAGGGAGATCGATGATCGATGGTGACTGAAAAATACAGAGGATTGATAATTTTGTTTAAACCTAGTTGGAGGGTTTTATAGTCATAATAATTAATTGGGTATATATGCAATTAAAGTTTTTGCTTGAGTATATATGTATTTTAGAGATGTTTACAAGGGCATATATGCAATTGATTCAAGGTTAAATAACAAAATCAGTAGCTTTTGCAAATAATTTAATCCATCATCCAATATTCTAGATTTATGATAATTAGAATTAAATATTATAACTAGCTTTTGCCCATAAATATTTGATAAAGACAAAATCAGAACATAAACATCATCCCATATTAAAAAATTAGTAGCTTATGTACGTAAGGTATAGATGTTTAGATATATGCGATCGCATGTATATCCCACAAGTGCAGGTTCAATGATTTCTTTTAAACTACCTGGTGGAACTTCAAAATCAACCAAAACATACCTGATAGAGGGAGAGGCATATGCGATAGAGGATGATCTACGTCAAACGGATGTGAAGGGGACAGATGATCGATCGAATGGATGCAAAGGAGATGGATGATCGATTGATTGTAGAAGTCGAATGGATTGAGGTAGATCGATGATCGATGGTGACTAAAAAATAAGAAGGATCGGTGATTTTGTTTAAACCTAGTCGAAGGGTAATATTGTTATAATAATTAATTGGGTATATATGCAGTTAAAGTTTTTGCTTGGGTATATATACATTTTAGAGATGTTTACAAAGTTATATATGCAATGGATTCTTAAAAAATTATAAGAATGAGATACCAATCTTTTAAAAAACATAACTCAAACACTATAGTTATAACTAATTAATGCAAAATATGCACCACTATATTTTACTAATCATATGTATTCGCCTTAACAATGTTCACACTAAAACCATCATATTATTTATACCCTTATAAATCATTAAAACTTTCACGGTCATGTTTTATTTAAATGTATTACAACATTACAAGTTGTCAAAGATACATGTAGTATGTAGATACTTTAAGTTGAACATGTTAAATTAGTGTGTATTAGGATTGATATTACAAGTTGTTACTTATTATGTTCAATAACAATAATTTCAGCGCCATGAGTGCACCATGTGTCTATTGTTATTGCAAATTGAACAATTCACATGAAAGCCATCGAGTACCTATATCTATACGATGGACAATAAGAAATAAGAAAACAAAGTTTAAAACAAAACAAAGAATGTACCTACGAGGTTACAGTCAAATTTGATTTTAAACTTGTGAACTCAAATTCTAATGAACAACAACCAATATCTGCTTTTGATTTTGCCTTTTTGTGAACCGATTGTAGTGATTCAGATTCGATGAACAAAACCCTCATTCGAGCGATTTCAAGCAATCAAACTCCCTAGTTAAATTGAACAACTGTTTCAAAAAAATAAGGTGGTAGCAGAAGAAGTCTGTGTAAATGCACGGTGGTGTGGGTCGTCTGGGTCGTTAAAAGAGTATTGGTTAAAATAAGAGTTTATTATTTGTTTATTTTAACTACTTGTATTCTTATTATTTTAAAATCTTGTTTCGTATACTTGACATTTATATTTTAACAATTTGCATACCTATTTTTTTATGATGCAACCTTTTGAATTTAAATGACTAATGTCATTAGTTAAGACTCTTTACAAAGAGCCTCCGGTCAACAATGAGGTGGTTGTAGGGGTTAAAGAGTGGTATATGGTATCCATTCTGAGTATTTTTGTCCTTTTACAAAATCGTAACTAAAATGTAATGTTGTTAGGGCTTTCTACTCAAATAGAGACAAAAGTAAAATATTAGGGGGTAAATGATGATACTAAATTGTAGAGATACAATTAGTTAATATGAATAAACGTTAAGGATGCAAAATAGTAACTTACTCAAATTAAAAAAAATTGAGTAAAAACCCTTTATATTTTAAAAAGCTTTGAGTGTTTTGTTATTTACTCTAGCGGACATTAAATTTATTTGTTTAGTCAGGTCATGTGTCTTACACACGAGGGTGGTTTGATTTTTTTAATCTTAAAGGTGTTTTTTAATTTAATGTAGAAGTGGTGATGGGGAGTGGTGGTAGCTGATGATAGTGACCGATGACGATGAAGTGGCGGTGTTCTTTGTGTGTGTAGAGAAAAAGAGAGAGAGAGAGTAAAGAGTAGGGAAAAGGGGTATTATATCAATAATGGTCCAAATGGCGTGAAGGACGATAATAGGAGGGAGAAAGAGAGAGAGAGAAAGAGAAAGGAGAGTTTATTTTTTTATTTTTTAATTAAATAGATTAAAAGACCAAACTACCCTTATGTGCAAGTCATATGACCTAAATTAATAGGCAAATTAAATGTTCGTTAGAGGAAAGAACGAACAGTGCAAGCTTTTGTAAACATAAAGGATGCTTATTGTAATTTTCTTAGTTAACTTACAAAGCCTGAAATTTGCTACAAAACAAATGACGAAAAGTATAATTTATTCATAACCTAATTTCAATCGCTCTACTCTAATAAATAATAATTTGAGATGCCACGTGACAGCACCATATTTATCATCATCAAAATTTTCCCGTATATCTCTCATCTCTCATCTTTAATAATTACATTAATTACTAATAATATTATTTAACATTCTTTCACATGTAATAAATTTAAAAAGAGATCTATTTATTAATGTTATTTCCAAATATTTTTTTAATAAAATAATAAATTTTTCTAAAGCGTACTTTTTTAAAAAATATGAAAATTTTTATAATTGGTTAAAATTTTAATTTCTTAAAACCAAAAATAATTAAATTTTAGGGTTATAATAAGAAAAATTTTAAAAATGATAATTTTATACGGTTTGTTTTAGAAGAAAATATATATTTTTTAAATGGTTAAAAACAAAATTTTAAAAAGTTGGTATCACTATTTTATTAGTTATAATCATTTCTCATACATAATTTCAATCATATTATATCTTAAAATATTATTTTATAATTAATAATATTCTTATATTAATATTTTATTTATTTAACCCATGTAATACATAGATTTACTAAAAAGCTAGTTCATTAATAAAAGGGTAGAAGGCTTCGGTTGATAATGGCGAAGCAAGGAGCCAAGGAGGTTTGGGTTTTCATTAGGGTAGTAATTTTAGGTCTACATTTGTTTATATGAGGCTACCTTTTATTTGGTTAGGTCGCATTATTGTTTTAGTAGCTCAAGTCGGGCCATTGAAAAACTTTTAGACGATTTGGTTTATTTGAAGGTGATAGTGGTTTTATTAAAGTGATTTTGAAGGTCTTTAATTTAAATATATAGTAGGTTTTTAGAGAGTATCTAGTTATAACGGTGGTGGATCTAGTGTCTAGCTTCAGACTCGGCCGCACCTTATAAAATAAAATTAATGTTATATATGACAAGTTTATGAACAACCCCCATAAAATAATATTTTTTATTTTAAATCTTAACAAAATGAATATACTCTACTTTTTTTTAACCCTAGACCTCCAAACTCAAGTGATGCAAACAACCAACCATAGTGGTATAATTTACTCTAGTTAAGAAATATAGATCATAAAATCAATACCTAATACTCATGTTTACCCATTATCCGATAGTCTATATGATCATTCTAGAAGATTTAATCAATTAAGCTCGAAAGCCATTTTAAAAAATAAACTCGTTTAAATTTACTTTTCAACAATGAAAAATGTGAAGTCTTATGTGCGTAAATGGATTGATGATGAAATTTGTGCGACAATGGTATTTTCTATGATTAGAAAGATTTGGTTAGAAATTTTTGCATACGATATTTGTTCGTTAAAGATCAAGATTATTTTGGATGATCATTGTGTAATATCGAAACCAATTAAGTGCAAAACAATATATGCTTAATTTATCAACAACAATTTAAGTTAAACATGTATATTGGAAAAAGATTTTACATGTCACAAATGGATAGTGTTATCAAGGTCGAGAATACAGTGAACTACAAGTCAAGTCAAATGCCAAAAATAAGTAAAATGTTAAAAGATGGGAGTATTGAAAGATCTAAAAAAACAGTTATTTGAAATATTTGATTTATAAAAATATAAACTTTATAAAACAATAGCCCTTTCAGAAAATCTTTTGTTCAAGTCCAACCAAGTTTTTATAAAAACTAGAGTTAATCTTAGTTTTCATCCCTGAGTTTTGTAAATTATCTTTATTTGAGTACCAATCTTTAATTTGTATTCATTATTGGCCTGAGTTTTGTAAATTGTTTTTATTTTCGTCATTTTGACTAACAATATTAACGATTTCCATTAATTAAATAATCAAGACAAAATAAACGTTGGTACTCAAATGGAGATAATTTACAAAACACAAGGAAATTAACTCTAAAAACTAACAAATTCCATAAACCCTTCGACATATTAAAGAGATCTTGGCTCCACATTTTAAATAAAAGTTAGTTGGAAGGATCTCTATTTATACTAAAAAATAGCAAGCGTAAATCTCCTCTTTTCTTGAAAATGACCAACTTACTAGAACTAAGACCAGATAAACTAAGTTAGCATTATGCAATAGTGCAAGATTTCAAGTCGAGTAAAAAGTTTCAAAATTGAATATAAAACAATGACATGTTTTGTTAAAGTAAAATCAGTTTTTTAAAAATGAAAACGATCATCGAGTGTGAAAATAAACAAACCCCTAATATTCTAAAAGATTTTAATTAAACAAAGTCTAATGACCACAGTTGATAATATAGTAGACCGTAAGAATTGTAGTTCTTAAAACATCATTTGATATAAATACCAAGGTTTGTTCTCATTTCATATTCACCCCTTTTAATCTCAAATGTTAAAAAAATATATCATATAGATCCCTCTTGTATCCCATATTACTCCATTTTTCAAGAAAGATTGAACAAGAGAATAAATAAGAGTAAAGATTAAAAAAGAACAAGGAAAAAACGAAGAGTGTGTCCTACAAATTCTTGTCATTTATCCACTATTGTATCTAACATTCACTATCATTGGTAGATTTATTGTATGTACTAGTGAGGAGTCACACCATCTTAGATATATTTTGAAGTTAAAGTTGAGAGATCTTATTATCTTGATATATAGTGTTGTTAGAAAAAGATTATCATGATATACCTAAGAGTAACTAAAAAAGAATCAATAAGATTGGGTTAAACTACAGTTTCACTTTAATTGATCATCTTCCAGATCTCAAATTCCACCGTTATGAACCCAAACTTTAAAAATTCCTTGAACAATAATCAACTAGATACAATGTAATGGTTAAATGTTATATTGAATGATACAATGAAGGTTTAAAACACTAGTAGTACCCAAAAGTTGGATCCAATTCAACAACCCTAATTCATAATCTAAACTCAACATTAGTGTATGAGAAGCTAAAAAAGAATGATTAAATTGTGAAAATACAACCCAAATTGCGACTTGAACCTGCCAATGTGATCCAATTCGTTATTTCTTTGCTTGTAGCCTTGTTCGTAAGTCGTAACCCTTGCATTTTCTGATTTGTGAATAAAGTTGGCCGATTTGGGCCTTTAAGCCCATATTATTTAATAAGTTCAAGTTTTATACATTTGTTTTCTAAGCCCATAATTTTTACACGTGTTTTGCGAAATTAATATTATTTATACTATATATAAAATATAGTATTTTAAGATATCATAAAACTAAGAATACTTACTATATTCAATGCATAATATATAATCACTTTTGAGAGTAAAAAAATATTTATAACATTATTTACAAATTACCTATTACAATTAGTTACATAATAACTTTACAATTACTAACACTTGCATAAAATTTTATATTATTTATCCACAAACGAAAAAAACTTAATATATTTTAAGATTTCAACTATATCTTTTAATATATCACATTTAAAAATGTTTTGAGACTACAACTTAACCTGTGTCTTTCTAAATGTTTTGGTGTAATTTTTTTGTTGAATAGATCTGTATTTGATGATGTACAATAAGTTAATGCATATATGTATAAGTAGTTATGCAGAACTCATTTATTTAATGTTTTAAAACTATTACAAAAACATAATATACTTTTGTAAAACTACTACAAAAATAACAAAATATTAAATGCACGTGTCGGATGTAACATGACACCTCACCACATTATGCGGGTACCTTTCTAGTTATAATATAATATGCTAAAAATCATATATAATACAGATTATGTTGTATCACATTAATGGATTTTCCATTTATATTCGATGGACTGTTTACTTCTTCATTGTATTGCAACCTATCATATATTCATATTGACTGCTCCAAGATCCATATTTAACATCGGATGATATTAACCGGTGGCTATTGAATATGACGTTTATGAAAGTGAATGGATGAAGTTTGCATAACAACAATAGAAGTAATTTTGTATTCAAATTTCTCATTCAACTTTATTTTATGATTTTGCTACTGATTTGGAAAATTTCTAGATTTGTGCGTGTCATTCTTACGCAGGGACCATGCTAATCTTCTTTGTATCTCACTAATTTTATCGGATGTCCCACACGGGACAATTTTGCTACTGATATTTGTATTTTGAGTTAATTACATAAATGGTCCATGCGATTTATGAAAATAACGTGTTTTGATACTAAGCAAAAAAAAATAATAGGTTTGAGTACTCACTTTTAACTTTGTACTAGGCCGAGTATTAACACTAATAAACATTAGATTTTTTGTTAAAATTAAGGACATATTATGAGACTATTTATGTAAAATAGAGGGACTATTTATGCAATTTAATTAAAATAATATACTTATGTAACTCTCACATGTATATACATATATATTGAATTACACCACCTCCTGCCAACACCACCGACCATCACCGCCGGTCATCCCTATCAGCTATCATAACCAATCATTAACGCATCACATCTCTGGCACTCTCATCATCATCACCATCAACCTTCATCACCAAAACCCATTCCCTTTCCCTTATAAAACCCTAATCTCCAACCGACCACCCACCACCCACTAATAGTCGTCACCACTGTCGATCATACTCACCAAATCCCATTCCCTTTCCAAATGTGAACCCTAATCTCCAACTGACCACCCACACGCAACAGATCCATCAACCTAGTCACCACACTGGAAACAACCAACCATCACGACCTGAAACAACCCATACTCTTACTACCTTTGTAATTTACAAAAATGAACACCAAGAACCCTAATTTCAATCTTTAAATCTCATCCATACATGACATCTTCCACGATGGGTATTGAGTAGGTATTGGGCAACAATGGTGGGTTAACTCGTTTAATTTTTTAAAGAAATGCATGGTGGTGGTCGGCGGCAGTGATGCATGGTAAGTAACGACATGAGGAATTCAGTCATGGTGGTGGTCTGATATTTTGAAAGAGACGTGGGTGGGGTGGGTGGCTGAGCGTTGGTTTTTTTTTAAGTTACAGGTAATTACGGAAATGGTCCCTAGATAAAAGAGAGATATTAATGTACAAAAGTAGTCCCTCAACTGGTATTTTAGTCATTTTATGTAAATTTAACAGAAAAATTATCGTTAGTTAGTATTAGTACACATTCTTGTTACAAAATAAAATACATAATACATCAACCTGTTACAAAAGACACTTAATATTTGAATATGTTATTTTCGATATACTAGGACTATTAATATAATTAACTCTTTGATTTTTTCAAGGGAAAATTACTAGATTGGCCATTTGACCAATCTAGTTTTGAGTAATAGCATTTAACTATTGCAATTATCAAAATAGCAGACCAATCACGCGTGGTCAAGTGTCACTATATCTCCAACAGGCGATACGAAAGCATGATATATCGCCAAAAAGAGCCAACCGGCGATACGTACACATGATATATCGTCGGCGTATCGCCCAAAAATTAAAAAAAATTAATATCGCCTACTAGCGATACATCATGGTTAGGTATCGCTAAAACAAAAATTTTAAATTTTAAAATAAGGCCGGCGATACGTATCGCCGGCATATCGCCTTGTAATTAATTTCAATTATTATTTCACTTAATTATAAAAATAACACCTATTTTCTGATTTTCTTCTGTCTATTTGCGTGAAATTTATTAAATAATACTCATTAGAATATTAGATTATCAAAACAATAATATGAAGAAAAAAAACATCATACATAATATTACAATAAAATCATTACAACGTGTTGAATAAAAATGCATATATTAATACAAGTATAAAAAAATTTCTATATGATTTTGTTTTAAAAATCATTACAACTTTTCTTCTTATTAACAAAAATACATATATTACAATAAAAATACACATATTTACTAGCCAATATTACATATCAGAAATTAAAAAAGATTCTTCGTCATCTTTTGTTTTAAAAAATCTATATGATTTTGTTATAGTATATCTACATGTACTCATCTAATTGATATATTGAATGATAATGTTTGTACAATTTTTATAAATCTTATGACTAATTATCAAATTGTGTTTTTACGTGATAAGACAGTTTATATATTTATTATATATTAAGAAATTCAACAAATAATAATATAAATTATTTTTATAAATTGAGAAAAATAGTTTTTTTAAATAAATAACCGCCAGCGATACACACCTGGTGTCTATCTCCGGCGTATCTCCGACCAAATGAATTTTTTTTCATCTGGCAATACGCAAATGGTTTCGTATTACTGGCGTATCTTCAGACAAAAAAAATAAATTTTCAATTGCCACGTGATGCATTGGTATCGCTAAATGACAATACATTGGTTATTTTTGAAAACTATTTGGTCAATAGCTATAACTGAAAATACGTTTAGTCAATTAGCTATTATGATAATTTTCCCTTTTTTAAATGTGTGACAATATATTAGAATAGAATAGAATTCGAAAATTTAGATCTGATTATGAATCTAATTGACGTGAAGGATAATCAATATTGTCTATTGGTCACCAAACGTCGTGGTGATGTGCAATTGACAAATTGTCATTTAATGCTTGTAAACCAGGCTTAATATGCACATTATTTCCTCTGTATATTGCATGTAGGATGTGTTTATGACAATTTATTCATATGCATATGTGTTGAACCTATTTTACGTTTCATTCAAATAATTATACAAATTGAATCTATTTATAATTTCTCTCAAAAATATTATTATTTATCATTAGAATTTGAAAAGAATAAATGAGTTGGTTTGACGGACTGCAAGTTGTCTTGTTCTTTTTTTAGCCGTAGCTAAAGTTGACTCGGCTTGACTCGCTCCTTAAGCAGCCGTAGTCGGGGTGTATACATAGCGTTAAAAATGAAACACAAAGATAAAATATTATCTAGGGATGGTCCATTAAATCAACAAAACAATCTTAAGAACTTATAAAAATCATATTGATTTCATGGATTGTCGGTGAATCAACTATAAAATATATATATTTTTTTGTAAATTGCAAAAATATTCGATCGTGGTTACACCGTAGTGCTTCTAGACAAACTTTGTGTTTAAACAAAATATTCAACAACGACAAACCAACCACGTTAGCATATATTCAAGTAAATATAGGTAGTAAATATAAACACTCGTGAATATGTTAATTCCATATAAAAATATTTTTTCCAACCACCTGAAGATTTTTAAGGACACCATATCTTTATAATAAGTTGTACAAAATCATGAGTAATTTTTGTTTTGACTGAATCTACCTTAAAGAGAAGGTTTTAAAATAAAGTTAAGCTCAGCATGATTACATCAATTGGTTGTCAAGTGAGAAAGAGACAAAGTAAAATTCGTTATCGTAAGCAAAAGATATTTAAGAAACTAAGCTTTGATCCTCTCTTGTTTTTCCAAAACTAACCTCACTTACAATCGATTTTCTCAACATTTAAGACGATAAGAACATTAAAAACAGTCAGTGCACGACGCGATCATATCTTATCTCAACATATAGTTACTATCGCGTTTGAGTAGGTCAACACATACTCCTATAATGGGTCTAACATTGAATTATGTTGCACAATCACTGTAGACGTCTAAAAGACTAAAACACAGGATAGCAACATACAAAACATTGTAACGATCACAATGTAAAAAACAACATGATGTGTTTATACGACCTAAAACATGATTTTTAAGAATAAACTATGTGATTGATGTGTTTATTTAAAGTATCGTTATAAATCTCCTTTCGAACTATCGAAGTTCTCTAAGAGATATACCAATTTAAACGTCATATAAGAACTTATAGATATTTATACAAGACGTACAAATAATAAATTCTTCTTCTGTTTTTGTTGCATGCTAAAGAGGGTTTGACTTGACATGTGACTTAGTAAATGATCATTTATAATACATAATAAACAAGTTAATTAACTATACATTTTTTCTTGAAAATTTCAAGGATTTGACTTCCAAAGATACTTAAAGAATCTTAAAATTATAAATTTATATATCAATAATAAATAAATTCTGTTTGTAAACCTCATTATTAAATTATGAACTGAACTTGAGATTTTTATAATGAAACTTGCACTTAGATTTTTATAATGAAACTTGCACTTAGATTCAACTTAAACAATGATAAACTTTGAACTAAAAATTACAAATAACTATTTATAGTTTTCTTCTCAATACTTACTGCTACAAACATTAAACTTTATAAGAAATTAAATGCATCACTCTTCAAAATTATAAAATTATATATTTACTTAAACCAAAAGCTCTCAATGCATAATATAGTGCATTGCAGTTATTATTTAAAAAAATATTTTTTTAAATTTAAACAATTATATATATATAATCATCTTTTAGTTTTGTTACCAATTAAAATAAGGTTACGTTATGCCTACACCACCCCTAAACTTAAATATCACTTCAAACTCAAATGGAGGTTTGATAACTTAAAACAATCGTTTAAAATTAAGGAGTCATGAGATTTGACATAACTTGCAAACAATCATTTACAAGTTATGTGAGATTTGATTGCGGGTATAGTTAGGCCCTAAAAATAGTGTTGTCGTTATTTTTTTTATAATCATATTGTGTAGTATAATGCACACGTACATTTGACCTCTTATCCTCTCGATCTTCATTGCTCTAACCATTTGAGCAATTATTTGTCATCTTGATTCTAATATACTGAAAGCTCATTCGACGTATTTTCTTACGGATTGTTGCACCTTTTTAAATTTCTTTTCTTTTTATTCAACTGGATAAGAATATGACTTCACAAAAGTTGACTAGGAAGGATATATTATGTCGACTAGATAGTAACCACGTTTATATTAATGTTCGTTAACATCAAACAAGCATATTGAGGCGGTTCCATTCTATTCTCGAGTAAATATTAGAGATTGATTGAGAATATTAATGTCGTTGTTAGAACCGCCTACACCATAATAAGCATGTCAAACCCATAAATCTTGCGACGACATGACTTTGAGAATCATCGTTGGACCATTGTTATCGCCTTGATGATATTGTCCTCACAAACGAGTAGCACAATCTCTTCATTCTCAATGAGTGCAATCAATGCTACCGAGCATGCCCGATTGGCCATGTCTATTGATGTGCAACGTACAATAATGCAATGTCATGACTAGTGAGTCTTCGTAAAAATTCATCACCGTATAAATTAATAATATCATTGCAAAATATTCAAGACATCCATTGAAAGTCACAACAGACATAGCTAAGTATTTGTCGTATGTGTAAGATGAATTGCCTGTTGCGAGTTGACGTATTGTCAAAATGCACTTTTGTATCGTCGTGAAACTTTCTTTCCACCTCCAATCGAACCCTTCTTTAAAACATAGAAAGTTGTTACGTGTATCTTTTAATAATACGTAGAAAAAATCTCAAGGTATCTAGAACCTATTTCTAAACATCTGGTCTGTGTTTTTTGGGTTCTTCACAAAATAATCGTTCATAAAAACATTATTAGCCCCAACACGATCACGTTTGAAGATATTTTTCCTCGAACTTTCAGCCCTGTCAACAAGAATACTAAAAAATTCCAACCCGTCATACTAGAAACCATCCGAAGAGGATAAGGAGGAAACAAAATAAATATCATGGAACATTTTTTATAAATTGTTAGTGACTAGAGTAAATAGAGATTTTCTTGAATTGGTGTGTAAAATTTGTGAGTTTTAGGTTGTATTTATAGTGTATATTTTTGGCAACTAGCCTTGGGTGGGGTGGTGTGTCACGGCAACTGGGCGTGGCACGACAGAATGTTTTTGCAGTGTAGGGGACTGATTCTAGTGTTGTCGCGCGAAGCCAGCCCTTGCCACCCTCGAATTTAGTATTTTGATTTTTGAATGATAATGTGTATAATAATTAAACACATGAAAAATAATTACAAAGTAGACGTGGATCAATAGTGTAGAAAGCTTTAAACGGGCCCATCAGGTCATAATATTCACAGGCACCATGTCACAATCGTACATTTGTATCCTATCATGATATACTTTTTTGGTTTGTAGGCCGGAGCACAACATTTCAACTTTATGCACGTTTCACTGTTCAAAACGTAGTTGCACGTTATAATATACAATTTATAAAATCACAAACGTATAATTTATCAAAACGTATTTGATTAATCTAAGATATTAAACATAGCTATATTACTATAGGATTTGACAATTTGTAAATAATAAGTTATTTATGCATAATTATTTGTACCAAATATAACATAATTGTTCTTAAGTGTC
The DNA here is from genome assembly GCA_018326385.1 of Flaveria bidentis. Taxonomy (NCBI): domain Eukaryota; kingdom Viridiplantae; phylum Streptophyta; class Magnoliopsida; order Asterales; family Asteraceae; genus Flaveria; species Flaveria bidentis. Next base: position 28,876 of record BJCM01207625.1, read on the forward strand.
TTAAAAGTGGATTAAAATTACAATGTTATCCAAAAAGTTATATTATATAGTAGTATCGATATGATAGATTAAGATAACATTTAATATAATAGTCATACTTTAAATTTAATTAGAAAATGATAGAGTACAAGTATTTAAAGTTTAAAATGGGTATAATATGAATATATCTTATGACATTACATATTAAAACTTGCAACTTTTCATATGTCTTTTTAAAATTGATGTAAAATTATAAATCTAGCCATGATTTTTCTATTATATAGTAGTATAGATACTTAAATATTTAAATAAAATAATACCTAATTTAAATAGTATTTATTTATAAAAATATAATTAGTAACTATAAATTTAAATGTTAATTTATATTATTATAAATAAAATAAAATTTAATACAGTAAATTAAATAATATCACATTATTAAATAATGTATTAATAGTGTGTATTAAATAATACAATAATTAAAAGAAGTTAATTAAATGCCAAAATGAAACTATTGCATAAAACACTTTTACTCTTTGATTACTTTGTTGTATATGTGTCTTATATTTTGAATAAAATTATCATCTTATTCTTCTAATATGGATTATATAGATTATAATGTATTAATAATGTTTATTCAATACATGAAAGAGACAAGGGTAAAAATGGCAAAGTATATAAAATTTAATGAATAAATTTATCATATTACCCTTATAGTGTCTTAAAATCTTAATCAAATTTTCTATTCTACCACTCTTAAATGCCTTGCATTCATTTGTACATGTTGTTTCAAAACTTGTACGCTTGGCATTATCCAAAGAGATTAATACATAGTATAGATATAAGTTTTAACAAAATAATACTTAATTTAAATACTATTTAGTTATAAAAATATGATTAGTAACTATAAATTTAAATGTCAATTTATATTATTATAAACAAAATAAAGTTTAATAAAATGAATTAGTAATATCACATCATTAAATAATGTATTAA
>BJCM01207627.1:0-22861 GCA_018326385.1 Flaveria bidentis
TTTATTATAAAAAATTATTGTTTATAAAAATATTGTTTATTAAAAACTCAAGTTTTCAATTATTCTGGTTGATTTATTAAAACTACTTTTAGAAAATTCTATATTTTTATAATTATTTTAAAAAAGAACTAATTTAAAATATTTTGTTTCAAAAGGTTCATTGTTTTAGAAAATATATGAAGTTAAATTTTCTTAATAAAATTTGTTTTAAAAAACATAGTTTGATTTTTAAAAAATATAGATGAGAGAGAAAAATATATCAATTGATCAAATTAGTTTTTATGAAGAGAGAAAAATTGTTTGAGTTTTTAAATTAATTTAATATCCTTTTGGAAAAAAAGTAAAATAAGGATGCTTAGAAAAATAACAAGTGCTAAAAAGATGGTTTAAGAATATGACAAGTGACAAAAGAAATCTTCTTTTATTAATATTTATAGATTATAGATTATAGATTAGTAAAGTAGTGATCTTTCTTTTCAAATTAAACGAAATTTAATTTCTTTTTAAATTTGTATTAGTGAATTTTGATTTTAAAATATTAATGTTAATGTTAATTAATTTTAATTTTAAATTTACTACATTATTGTTCTAATTTAATTTAAAAATAAAGATTAGTTCATGTTAGGTGACCACACTATAGGAAGAAGTTATTGAAAATTTAGAGAATTGAAAGTGATGTGATGTAAATGAAAAGAGAAGTTATTGAAAGTTTAGAGAATTGAAAGTGATGTGATGTAAATGAATAGAGAGAGTATCAAAACACACTCTCAACTTAAGTATGGAACATATATATTGACAATGTTCACAAGCTAAATGTTCATTATAATAAAAAATACAAAAAAAAATTAATCGGAGTTTTCATCATAATGACTAAATCAATTTTGGCATGTCAGAGTTAGCTTTGGCTGAATTATAGTTAAGTTAGAATTGTGTTTATCACCAACTGATATTGCATGTACGAAGTACCAAATGTAAATCACAGATTAGTGATGAAGAATCAAAATATTTTACCATCATTTCACACTTATGGTATCTAGCATCTACAGATGTACAGACTTTACAGTCAAAGATGATCTACTTCCATTGACACGTACATATATACACGGTCAGAAATACTATTTTATGTGTTATACAATATCCAAAACTCCTCTATTTACTTACATTATCCAAAACCCAAGTGGCCTTATTCACCACACATTTCATGAGTGACTTCTGTGAAAGAAATATTCTTGGGTCCATTTGTCAACCGCTACCCATGTTAGAATCTAAAGGACACCATTAAATGTTATTATGATTGTTGGTGGAAATAGTATAACTTCTCCTTCAACCTTTCAGCCTCGAATATTTTATCACTTTGCGCCTGTTCAACATCATTAAATACTATAATTAAATCCATAAATTTTTAGATGTAATCTTATTGAAAAACTAGGGATTATATATCATGATTATCTTTTATGCACTATGTATAATTAAGTGCTTGCGCGGTTCTTTTGAAAGAATAAAGTAAATTTAGTATATGTGTACCTGAAAATGAAGAGTGTTTATTGACATCCCTTCTCCGGAACCAATGGAAGTCGTTGAATTAATTAGAACACACTCATCTTCGTCGTGTTCCAAGTGTTCCAAAACCTTGGACAAGCACCTAATATCCTTGTTCTTGCTCATATGTTTGGTTGAAAAAATAAGTTGTATCACAGCTTCTTTCTCACTTAAAACACTAACCGAAGATACTACCGATGATTTTCTTCCAATTAAATCATCTTTAGAACTTTGTTTCTTGAAGCTGAGATGATCTTGGCTTGTATTAGCGGATGATGATGAATACAATGAAAGCTTTTCTTTTTTACGTTTTAATTCCTTAACTTCCCTTTGTAGTTCTGGTATGTATTTTAGTGCGCGCAATATTGTTTGTGGAATACTTATTTTTTTCTGTCACAAAAGGAATATATATGTTAGTTCTATTACAACACTAACTAGCTAGTTACAAAATTAGACAAAACTTATAAATACATTAGATGTTTAAATACCTTTTGATCAGTTGGCATGGGCAGAAGTGAACGAATATATGCGTACAATTCGTTAACCCTCTTACGACGATCTCTTTCACTAGCATTATGATTTAGGTTTTTAGCCACCTTCACAGAATCACCAAAACTATCATTTGCACATCCTTCAGAAGAACAGGAGATGGAATTTCCCAGTGTAATATCACGTTGAATTTGATTATATGTATCAAAATCAAGAACTGAATTATACGAATTTGCTTCAAGTTCTTTGTATATTTCATTACAATCGTGTTGAAGATTCGAGGGAGTGAGATTCTCCATCACCGGCCACCCATAGGTGTTGAAGAACAAAGGAGGGGTTAATGCTAGCATCTTTTATTTAGTCTATTTGGATGAAGTTTGATGAGACAGTGAGGATGATTGGTTGATGTATATATACAATTATAACTATGATAAACTATTGCATTACAATTAACTTATAGATCATCTTGCATTATTAAATTTGAAATAGCCAATTATAATATTTCTAACAACTTGTTTGAATATGTTATTGGCGTTAATGTAGGATGATAGATTCACGTGGAGCGTGTGTCCTGCACATGTTTGAAGCAAGTTTTCCTGTTCATGAATTAGATGACTCATATGCAAGTTTTGTGGTGTCCACATGTTAGACTCACTCTTCGGGGACAAACATATTTTTATTCTAGATATGTTATTATTTAGGAGTTAGACCTTTGTTTATTGGAAGTTATGTCATTTGTTACATTAGCAGTTTAAATTTTCAACCATGAGATCACTACATCTTTTTTCTTTCTAATTTCTCCCAAGAATAGAAAATATATTAATAAATCTAAAGATGTGAAAGGGATCTTACAAGGTATTGTCAAGTTAGAGCACTCATATCTCATTATCATTATTATAATTACATTAAATTTCATTACTTCTTCTCTTTTCTTCAATTATATAATATATTTTTATATATTTTTCATTACTAGTACTAGTATAATTATTGTTCTCTAATTCATTAATTTTTGTTAATTGAAAACATTGAAATATACGATGTTTGTTTTGATTAATTTGCTTCTCTTTACCATTATCTTGACACTTTTAATATTAACAAAAATAAATAAATAAATAAATATATATATATATATATATATATATATATATGTGTGTGTGTGTGTGTGTATGTGTATATGGCTCGGGAATGGTTATTAATAATAAAAAAAAAGTTACAATCTCTATGTTTGCAACTTTAAAAGGTTTCTCGCCACATATGTTAACAATTGAAGAATTGACCTCCTAGATGACGACTAAACATTCAAAATTGCAATGCACATAACACGCTTCTTAGCTCAAGACCGAAGAGTTGGAATCAAGAACATAATACATCCAAATAGGCCGTAAACAACCTGAACATTTAACGAGCAGTTCATAAATCGTTCGGCCATAAGATCGTTTATGTTCATTCGTTTAATAAATAAACAAAGACGAACAAGAAAATTCTGTTCGTTTAGTTAGACGAATGAACATGAACGGATCAGATGGCGCGTTTGTTCATTTATGTTCTTAACCTTCATTTGTGTTCGTTAATTTAAAGTTATTTTTGTGACAATTATGTTAAGCGCTTATTAATATTTGGTAGATATTACTTGATGTTTATGATTTTAATTTTAAAATCAATAGATGATGGTTTGTATTTGTTTGTTTTAGAAAATTTCATTTATGTTCATTAATGTTCATAAACAACACGAGTAGGAAATCAAAACAATATCATGGGAAGGAAAAAAAAGCAGATACATAGAACAAGAGCAAGAAATTGGAACACTATCATAGGCGAGAAAACCGAAACAATATCATACACAGGAAATTAAATGGGGTATAAAGGAACAACTAAGCACTAATTAACAAGAACAATGGAGCAATCTAAAAGCTAAATTCGAACAATAAAGAATAATAATTAGGGTTCCAAAAGTGAACAAGATCAACCAAGAAAAAACACGCACTCAACATAAAATGTTGAAGAAGACTTGCAGGCGATAAGACAAGAATAGCAACAACACATAAGGACAAAAGAAACCATAATATGACCGACTAAAATAGAGTGGATGTTCATGTCTAAGACGAAAAAAATGGCCCCAACAAATATGAAAAAGACGGCACACGTCATAGGTGGTTGCGGTGATTCTAGGAGTCGTGATGTAGTCCAATCTAAGACAAAAAAATAAAAACACCGGCGGGTAAATGGAAAGATTTGAATAATACCCATGAGTATATGTATAAATTTTTAGTTTGATTTTCTTTTATTTATGATTTTGTATTTTGTATAAAATTAGAATGAAAAGATAAAATTTTAAATACGTATTCTCCGTTGCAGAACATTTAGCATCGAACTTGTGACGAAATTTTTGGTCGGTAGCTTTTATTATTATTAGTTTTAAATTCCTCAGTAAAAATAATACAATTCCTTATAAATCTATCTACAATCCCGTGCACAAATATATAAATTTTAACTCTATTAAGTCCATCAGAAATTCCTTCGTTGATTCCACCGGTAACTACTATTACCGGTGGATTTCTAATGAAAATATCTAAATTCCCGGTCAGTGACACCCTATTTCTTAAGCAATAAACACTTCTAAATTGTAATCCTAGTCAACATTAAAGGTTTGGTTTTTATAAAACCTTTTATACAGATTTCAAGGACAAACTCATGATACCATGTTAATAGAAACAACCAAACATTATTGCAACTCTTATCAACACTACAAATTGTTGTAAGACTACAAGAATCAAATAAAAACTTATATTGAATAGTCATAATAAGATATTGCAACACATGTTCTAAAGAGAAAGTTCATTACATAACAATGAAAACATATTAGGCAATTTCCTGCAAATCTATAATTGTTAACCACAGATATTTTATTTACAAATATTGACAAATCAATTTACATAGATTACAACATTGATGATCTATTTTCACATCTAAGGATGCAGTTAGAAACTGAAAAGTGTATGTGAAAACACACTCTTTACTCTACAACTACTCTAATCCTTAAGAGAGGACTCTAATCCTTAAGAGAGGGGGGTCAGAGAAGAAAATTTCCTTCTGATTTTCTGACTAGTTCTCCACATAACTTTCTTTAGTTAAAGACTATGTTGAATCTAAAAACCATCGCCTTTGTTATTAAACTGTCGTCGTCTCACCTTCCTTCGATATACCACAGTCACGTTAGGAAGAGTTGTCTTTAATTTACTACCCACCCTTCTCATCTTTTTATGTACCAATACTCAAATGCTGCTTGTTCACCACAAATTGGAAAGCGTGATATTTGTGAAAACAATATTGGGTCATCACTCAATCACTATTTAAATGTTATTATTATTGTTGGTAGAAATAATAGAGCTTCTCCTTTAACCTTTCAGCGTCGAATAATTTATCACCCATCGCCTGTACAATACCATGAAATATTAAAATTATATCCACACTTTTCTAGATATAATCTTACTAAAAAAATAGCATTGTTCATAGTGATTATCTTTTATTTATTATGTATAAGTGTGTATGTGATTCTCTACTTAAAATTGGTAATGTATGAAGTGCACAAAAGCTAATTTTTTTTGTTAAAACAATTACTGACGATGAACATAATGAAGTAGATTTAGTGTATGTGTACCTGAAGATGAAGAGTGTTTATTGACATCCCTTCTCCAGAACCAATGAAGGTTGATGAATTTAGAACACACGTATCTTCGTCTTGCTCCAAGGATTCCAAAACCTTAGACAAGCAGCCAATATCCTTGTTCTTGCTCATATTTTTTGTTGAAAACATAAGTTGTACCACAACTTCTTTCTCACTTAGAGCACTCAACGAAGAAACTACAGATGAATTTCTTATAGTGAAAACTAGCACTTTGTTTCTTGAGGCTAAGGTGATCTTGATTTGTGCTAGCGCAAGATGATGATGATGAATACAACGAAAGCTTCTCTTTTTTACGTATTAATGCCCCAACTTCCTTTTGTAGTTCTGGTATGTATTTCAGTGCGCGCGATACTGTTTGTGGAATACTTACTTTTTTCTGTCACAAAAAGGATTTAATTTATATGAGTTTAGTTCCATCAAAACACTAACTAGTTACAAGAATTAGACTAACTTATAGTCACATTGATGTTTAAGTACCTTTTGATCAGTTGACATGGGTAGAAGCGAGCGAAGAAGCACATACAATTCGTTAACCCTCTTCCGGCGATCTCTTTCGCTAGCATTATGATTTAGGTTTTTAACCACCTTCACATGATCACTACTATTATCATTTACACCTCCTTCCGAAGAACTGGAAATGGAGTTTCCCAGTGTAAAATCATGCTGAATTTGATTATATGTATGAAAATCAAGAACCGAATTATACGAATTTGCTTCAAATTCTTTATATATATCATTGCAATCCTGTTGAAGATTTGAGGGAGTAAGATTATCTGGTGTTGGCCACCCACAGGTGGTGGAGAACATAGGAAGAGGTGATGCAAGCATCTTTTCTGTCTATATGTCTAGATGAAGTTTGATGAGACAGTAGGATGATTGGTTGGTGTATTTATACAATTACAACTATAATATTCTATTGCATTACTAAATTGAGAAATTGATCATCTTGCATTATTAAATTTGAAATAGAATTTCTAATTACTTGTTTGTATATATTATTGGCATTAATGTAGGATGATAGATTCACGTGTAGCGTGTGCTATGCACAAGTTTGAAGCAAGTTTCCTGTTCATGAATAGGATGACTCATATGCAAGGTTTGTGGTATCCACATGTTAGACTCACTCTTGGGGGACAACCATCGCTTTTCTTGTAGATATGTTGTTATTTTGGAGTTGGACATTTGTTTAATGGAAGTTGATGTCATTTATTACATAAGCAATTTTAAGTTTTCAACTATGAGATCACTGACATTTTTTTATTTTCAAGTTACAAAAATAAAAAATAGTTTATTAATCTAGAGATGTGAAAGGGGTCCTAAGGACAAATCTCTCTTATAACAACATGAACTCATTTTAGAGTGTACCAATGTTTCAAATAACATAAACCATAATCATTTAACTAACCATCCACCCGGAGAAATCACGAGTGGTTTAGCCGTGCATAACAACGAAGAAAACGCAATCCATTGATGAAGAGCTCATGGTTGTGATGTTGATTCTTCAAAAGGTTGATGGAATCCCTCTTGAATGCTTGGAATCGCCCTCTTGAATGCCCCAAAATCCTTTTCTGCCGACCTCCTTTCGAAACCCTAAGCCCTTGGTTTATATCCAGCAAAAATCCCAAAAAAAACGCACCTGACAGCATCTCAGCGCAAGCTGCGCTCAAGTTCAGCGCAAAACAGAAGCTTTTCAGCGCAAGCAGCTCTCATACTGGCGCAAGACAGAAGCTTTTCAGCGCAAGCAACTCTCATACTGGCGCAAGACAGAAGCTTTTCAGCGCAAGCAGCTCTGAAACCAGTACCATGTGCGCCGGATCTTGACTGACTTTCTCAATTCGCTATTTCATCGATCCTAGTTGCTTCCATACACTTCTAAGCTCTCATTAATCATCCAATTTACCTCCTTTATATTCCAAACACCTGTAATACATAAACTAACCAAATAAACATGTTCTATATACTTACGTATGCTAAAACACATAAATTAACCGTGTCAAACATCATTCCAAAACACATCCATCAATATGATATCCTGAATAAACAACTACTATAATCAAGCAGTGATGAACAATTAGGGTTACGAAATAAATAAGAGCAACCAAGGAAAACCAAGCACTTAACAGAGAAAAATACGAGTGAAAAAGCTTGAGGCAAGAATAGCCAACAAAAGATCTGAGCAATTGTAATATGACCGGTTGAAATAGAGTGGATGGGCATGGTTCTAAGATGGACAGCAAGTGGTGGCAACACATGAATAGAAAAGGCAATGCATGTCATAGGTGGTTGTCGTTGTTCTATGCATATCATAGGTGGTTGTCGTTGTTCTATGCATATCATAGGTGGTTGTTGTTGTTCTAAGAGTAGTCGCAATGTAGTCCAATCTAATTAAGACATGATCACACAAATAATTGGTTGCATAATGGAGATATCTAAATATCGTTATTTGTATGTATAAATTTTAGTTTAATTTCCTTTTACATTTGTTTTTGTGATTTTGTATGTATTTAAAATTAAAATAAATTAAAAACCAGATTCTTTTTTAAATCTTTCATAACTTTAACGTCAAATTTGTTACAGGAATTCTGTTAGTAAGTTTTTGTTTTATTAATTTTAAATCTGTTAGTAAAACAATATAATTCTTTTAAATCCTCAAATATATATATATATACACACACACGTCCATAATCTGATAGAAATTTTGCCACTAATCGTATTACCCATGAACATTTTAACCGACGGAATCTCGTCAGTAACCACTTTTACTAACATTTTTCTAGTGAAACGTTCGTTAGTGATACCCAATTTTATTGTAGTCGGACGCTTTCTAAATTGAAATACTAGTTGACATTGAAGGTTTGTATTCTTTACTAAAAAAAACTTTTACACAAACATTTTTGAGCATAAAGTTGTGATACCATGTTAAAAGAACTACCGAACATTATTGCAACTCTTATCGAACAATACTACATATTGCTGTAAAACCATAAGAATAGGAGGAGAAACCTTGAATCATAAATTCACAGCAATAGATGCGGATTACAGAACAATGTAAACATGCTAGGCAATTCCACGCAATCGTTAACCATAGATACCGCTATATACAAGTTACATATCGCCTTTACAAGTTACGACATTGTTGATCTATTTTTACATTAAGGATGCAGTTAGAAATTAAAAAGACAATTGATTACATGACAATCTATCTTTAACAAATGACACGTCTAAGTTTTTCTGATCATTGATCGAACGCGCTAAACATCTCCTTTAATTCCTCTGATCACCTGTTAAATATAATAAAATAGTATTATAAGTATATCCATAGAATGTTAATCTATCTATATTATTTATTTAACTATTTACACGGGTATATTATATATGTACCTGAAGATGCAAAGTGCTTAATAACATCCCTTCTCCTAAACATTTAAAGGCTGTTGCATTAATCAAAACAAGTCCATCTTCTTCTTGTTCTAAGGATTCCAAAACCTTAGACAATGAGCTAATCTCCGTATTCTTGCTCATATGATTAGTTGAGGAGATTAGTTGAATGATGACTTCTTTGTCATCTAAAATATTCACTGAAACTTTAGCACTTTGTTTCTTGATGCCAAGATCCTCTCGCCTTGTATCCGCGATTGATGTTAAATATGATAACAATTTTTCCTTTTTATGCTTTAGTGTCTTCACTTCCCTTTGTAGTTCGGGTATGTATTTTAGCGCGTGTGATACTGTCCCTGGAATACTTATTTTTTTCTGTTGCAAAATGGAATTACGGATGAGTTTAGTTACAAGAAAAAACAAAACAAAATAAAAACTAGCATCATTAAGGGAAGAAATAAATAATTCAATTGTTAATCACATGTACTTCAACTCTTTCTTTTGATCTATTTATACAACTAATTAAGTTATTGGAAACTTCAAAATATCATTAGAAAATTGAACTTAAACACTTAATGATCAAAATAGTGATAAATGACCTGATTAATATTAAGATCTAAAATTTTATCACTAGCAAAGAACTTTTAGCAGCGGATGGATTCGTCGAAAATCTGCATGGGTAAAGACTTCACCGATGAATCATTGACCAAATTTAGCCATGGGTAAGATGATTACTTCAGTCGCTAGATTTAACAACAGATTACTAACAGAAAGATACAGATCACATTTTTTACTTGTATCGTTGCATTCATTGTTACATTACCACAAAAAATCCCATTAGAATTCCGTCAGTAATTTGTACCACTAGAAGTCACTTTTCTAGTAGTTTAGACCATGTATTAAAGTAAAGATTTAAAAGCTAATTAATAAATGCAACTCAGATAATTTACCTTTTGATCACTTCTAACCGGCAACAATGAGCGAAGAAACGCATACAACTCATTAACCTTCTTACGACGATCTCTTTCACTCGCATTATGATTGAGCTTATTTTCCACCTTAACACTGTCTCCACCACCACCACCATTTGCAGCTCCGCCGGAAGAATTGGAAGACTCCGGTACAGATGATTTACACGCGATTTGATCATATATGTGGAAATCAAGAACTGAACTATATGAATTTGCTTCATTGCAATCATATTGAAGACTTTTGGCAATGAGCTGATCCTCCATGGGCCATCCATAGGTGGCTGAAAACAATGGAGGAGATAGTGCAAGCATGTTTCTATCTGCAGTTATCTGTTATCTAATTTTAGATTCTTGTTGTTGGTGGTTTGATAACAAAGGGATGATGATAAGCTAGTGTATTTATATATGGGTACATACATGTATGTATACCCACTTGCATTATAAAACTTAACTATGTTGATAAGTTCTAAACATAATTAAAGTTCAAACATATTTAATAAGGAGTTAATGACAGATCGACGAATTATTTTTCAGTTTAAGAAATAAATATACATGATTAACTAATATGTGTGTGGCACTTAATTAGTTGAGGTGACTGAATATTCGTTTTTTAATAACATTTTATGAGTTATCTAGACTTTTAAAGAAAATTAGAGAAAAAATAGATTAGACATATGGAATAAGAATCGGAATAGGAATAGGAATAGGAATACTTCATCACTTCGGTTGGGTTAATCGAGTTTGTTCACGGGTCACGAGTCATATGAATCAAAAGTTGGTTGAATTTATTTTGACATGTTTAGTTAATGTTTACCAACATTAGGCAGTGAGTTAAATCATGTGTTGTATTCACTAGTCCTTAGGTGTGTATTTACGTTGAGTAGTCCGCTTTTAGTTGAAGAATTAGGTTAAATCATATTATGTGTTGCCTTCACTAGTAAAGAAACAATCTTTTCGAGTGGTTCGAAATTATTTTAGCAGCATATATTCTAAATGAAAACATCCTATAAACGGAGTTTAGCAAGAAACCGCTTCACGGTGGTAGAGTGACAAGAGGAACCCAACGATTTTGGTGGTTAACTAGACGGATTTAGGAAATAAATTTCTTCTCTATGTTTCTCAATAGATGACACAAGAGCGATCCCTCTAATTGAAAATTGTGTTTACTAATAGCGCCGCTGCTATTGTAGATATTTCTTGTAGTGAATTACATCTAAATCTATTTTGATACACATGCTGGAGTTGCATTTTTTTTGCGGAAGTAAATATAGTAGTTTTTACAATATTTGATGTTTGTTTAAATAAAGATTTAGAAGAATAGAAAGTTTAATGTTTGCTTACACAGGGACAACATGTACTCGGAATATTGGGTTTCATAACCAGAGCTTCATCAGGTTTTATGTAGCAGTTTCAAATATTTTTTGAAGCGTTTGTTTTTTGTTTTAATAATACATAATTATGTTTATAAAGTGGTTTTTAGCATTTGGTCCGGTATACCGTTGCTAACATCATTTATACGTATCGGTCATTGTTTAGCAACGTTTGATTTTGTAATGAAAAATGATTCGTGGAGTCGTTGTTTCTAAGTACAAAACCATGACAAGAGGTTTGTAACAGTTATGCTCATCACAAATGATCTAGTGTTGGTTTGAATGTCACAATGGTTTGTAATGTTTTTATGCAAATGGTCATTTACAACGATTTTAACCATTAGTACTCACCGCCCGCCTACCTTCGTAGTTCTCTATTATTGTAGTGTGTCAGGACTCGGGGAAACACAATGACTCGGTTTAACATGTGAACAAATTATTTATTCTTGATTCTTGTTTAGAAGAGTTTTATATACTAAACACATACCAGCATTTTGTCTTCTTTATTAAATATGTTTAATAATCGAAAGGCTTCAAATCTTAAACGTTTTTTTTTAAACATAGCTATTGTTTTATAAGTGAATAAATATAAAAAGAGTGTGCACACCACATTTGCAATTGAGGCGACAACAAAAAAACTTGCGTCTGGCACGAGCTCCACGCGAATACATCCTCCAAGGGGTTTGTCAAATTTTTAAATAGTGGAATCATTAACATATTAAATAAACTAACTTATTTGAGTTATCTTTCTTTATAACAAGTAGAGATTTTTAATACATTTCTCCATTAATAGGTTCATTATATTTTTTAGGGTTATATAACCTACTTAAAAATGTATGGATTGATTTCATCCCTTCAAGTTGTTTGATTTATTTGTTTGTTTATTTACCTTTGATGTGGCATAGACTAAACATGTCCTAGTAATCAATATTCGAAACAAGGTTTGAGATTTGCATGGCACTAAGGTTTCATACTCTTTGTGGATTAAACTCTTAACGATTCTATACATTGGGGTACAAGGTCATGGACCACATCGATGGCACCAAAATCTCCTCCTAACACGGACCTTAATTATGATTTGTAGATGAAAATTAATGTCATCATGGCGTAATGGATCTACAAAACCCTTACTGATGACCTACTTGTTTGTGTGCTAGAATTCATCTACATTGCCTTGAAAGCCTAGTAATGGATCAAGTCAATATTCCTCAACAACAAAAGCTCTAGGGTAGCAGCCGTAGAGCACGAGTTTACAAATTTGATATTAAAATTTAAGTTCTCCTTTGATGTCTACTGTAAAAGACGAAAAGATCTCGTAGGATAGTTGGATGATGTTGATAACCTTTCTCTCAACAACGCCTGACCTTATAGTTAGTTCGAGGATGATCACCAATCGAGTTTGACATTGTAGTTTTTTTACCAATCAGAAAAACCAACATGGGAAACTACATGTAGCATGCTACGGTTGGAACAACAACATCAAACTACGAGAGAATCCATCTCCTCCCCCACTACCATAGTCGCTACTAGCTCATGATCTGCCACTCGCCATCCACAGCCCTCTTGCGATGATTGATATCGTGCTCATATCTGATCCAAGCTAACTCGCTACTCCCGGGCCTACGGCCCAACTCCCACTGGTTCTTTGACCAACCAAACATCTTGATTCACTCAACAATCCACATCCTCTAACCATAGTTTAGGTTCTTTGCTTGTGCTAAGGGGATGTCTATTATCATTAACATTATCAACGAATTCAAAATAACAATGAACATACATATTGGGGTAACTTTCCCTTCTATCTATATATGAAATAGAAAAAAAAAGGTTTTCAAGACAAAGAAAACACTAAACAAAACAGTATGTTTAGAAAAATAAAATATTACAATTTATAAAATTAAAATCAAATTATATGTTAAATGGATTATTAGAAGTTAGGAAAAGAAGATATATGTGTCTAGAGTTCACTACCTAGATAGATGATTTCTAAATTCAAATCCTAGTTGACAAAAAAGGGTTGTTTTAATTAAAAGAAAAGGTTATACAATGGTTTTCGAGCACGTACGAGGCTTTAATTTCATTTTTTAAAAAGCTTGGATAGACCAAATATTATTGCGAACTCTTATCAACACTACATACCACGCGATACGATACTACAAGAAGAAAAAGAGAAAGCTTGAATGACACATTAATAGCAAGAGATCGCAACACATCTTCTAAAGAGAGTGTAGATTACATAACAATGAAAAAATGCTAGCTAGGCAATTTCTTGCAATCGCCAACCATGAATACCGGTATGTACAAATTGACAGATCCTACTAGTTACATCCAAGATGATCTATTTTTACAGTTAAGGATGCATTTGAAAAGGTCTATTAATTACTTGACGTTATATCTTTAACGAATGACACTTCTAAGTTTATTAGATCATCGGTCGAACATGCTAAACTTCTCCTTCAACTTTTCAGCCTCTATATTATAATCCCCTCGCACCTGTCAAACACAATAAAGTATTATTATTATTATTATTTACACTAATTTTCATAATCTATAGCATCTATTTAACTATGCATGTGATCAAATTTTTTGTAATGTATGAGACACAATAAAGTGTTTTGGTATATTTCTCTGTCTCTCAAACAACTAATTTTCAACTGTATGTTATATATATGTTTACCTGAAGATGCATGGTGCTTAATAACATCCCTTCTCCTAAACACTTAAAGGCTGTTGCATTTAACAAAACAAGCCCATCTTCTTCTTGTTCTAAGTATTCCAAAACCTTTGACAACAAGTTAACCTTGTTACACTTGCTCATATGATCACTTGCGGAGATTAGTTGAATGATAACTTCTTTGTCACCTAAAATGTTGACTGAAACTTTAGTGTTTTGTTTCTTGATGCCAACATACTCCTGCCTTGTATTAGTCGTTGATGTTGAATACGACGACAAGTTTTCTTTTTTACGCCTTAGTATCTCCACTTCCTTTTGTAGTTCAGGTATGTACTTTAGTGCTTGTGATATTGTCCCTGGAATACTTACTTTTCTCTGTTGCAAAATGAAATTATGTATGAGTTTAATTCCTAAAAAAAGAAAGAGAAAAAAACCAGAATAGTAGCATGATTAATTAGGGGAAAACTGAACACTCATTATCAAAATAGTTGGATGACCTGATTAAGTTAAAATCGTAATTTATCATTTGCAGAAAGATCATTGACAGATTACTGACAGTTTACTTCTATCATTGGTTTCAACAACATATTACCGATGAAAAGATATAGATATCCAACAATTTATTTACGTTGTTGCTTTCAAAAACACATTACCGATGGATTTAACCAACAGAATGACATCAGAAATCCATGGTAATTTTCATCGTTGAAAGTCACTTTTCTAGTAGCGTATACACTATACAAAAGTAGAGATCTAAAAGCTAGTTTATAAATGCAACTTAGATAAGTACCTTTTGATCACTTGTAACAGGTAATAATGAGCGAAGAAACGCATACAACTCATTAACCCTCTTACGACGATCTCTTTCACTTGCGTTATGATTGAGCTTCTTTTCCACATTCACACCGTCTCCAACACCACCACCACCACCACCATTTCCGACTCCACCAGAGGAATTGGAATACTCCGGTACAGATGATTTACACGCGATTTGATCGTATATATGGAAATCAAAAACTGAATTATATGAATTTGCTTCATTGCAATCATATTGAAGACTTTTGGCAATGAGCTGATCCTCCATGGGCCATCCATTGGTGGCTGAAAACAATGGAGGAGATAGTGCAAGCATGTTTTCTATCTGCAGTTATCTGTTATCTAATTTTAGATTCTTGTTCCTGGTGGTTTGATAACAAATGGATGATGAATTGATGATAAGCTGGTGTATTTATATATGCTACATATATACATGTATGTATGTCCACTTGCGTTATAAAACTAAACTATGCTGATAAGTTCTAATAATTTTAAAAATGAAATAGAATTAATAATGAGTTAATGACAGATAGACAATATTTTCTTAGTTTAGGAAATAATTATGAGTAAATTAGTATGTGCTTGTCACTTAAGTAGTGGATCGAGATTACCGAATATTCGTTTTTAACAGCAAATTAACAATGAAAAATAACATTTATTTATCTAGAATTTTGAAAACATTTCTACAAAATATAACTTAAACATATGGAATCGGAATCATGCAGTTAACGCCCTATCTCCTAGACTCCAACACATATATCCCATGTTTTTTGACCCCCTAACACCTAACAAAGCCCAAGTAAACTGAACCATTAACCGCTATAGTACCTATATATCAAGATTAACCTAAAGTAATCATAAGAGAAAACAATATTGTATATATGTAACAAATAACCGGAGTAGTTACTCCCTTCTTCATTGATTTATTCAAAAAAAACTCTGAAAAAAAAGGGTAACTTTATAAAATAATAATCAACTTTAAAAAATATTTCAATTAGATAACTCGAGTTTAAAAAGTATTTTAATTATTTCAATTAGCTTTCATATTTTATTTAAATTATAAATGTATATTTTTTTTTTCAATTAGAAAAAAAATCTTCTTTTTGTTGCTGATGTAGAATGGCGGCGAGAATTTTGGATACTTTAACTTGTTTATTTTTAATATAATTAACATTTTTTTTTGTTTTGTTAATATAACTTCATATAATTAAAGATATTAACCCTCATCTTCTCCGGCGTTACTTTTTTGACATAAGAAAATTCAATAATTGCTTGATTTAATAGTTTAATAGTCCAGTTTAAAAAAATATATATAAGTGACCAAATTAAAACACTTTTAAAACTTTGTTACTATTTTGTGACACCACTATTAGATTAAAAGACCGTCACTAAATCTACATTCTTAGCTAAGAATTTGTTGCTAATCACGTCACTATTTAGCACAAATCGCTATTTAGCAACACTTCATTTGTTTATCTCAGGGCAAAACCATCACAAGAGGTCGTTGTGATGGTTTCGCTCGTCACAAATGATCTTGCATTGGTTTGACCGTCAGGATTGGTCTTTGCAATGTTTAACCATCACAATGGCTTGTTATTTTTATAATGCAAATGGTCATTTATGAGTTATGACGGTTTTAACCTTTAGGTCCAACTGTCGCAATGGTCTATATTGTATAGCGTCAGGACTCGTGGTTAAAAACAAAATGACTCACTTTGACATTAGGAATCAGGGTTAAAAACAAAATGACTCGATTTGACATGTGACTAGTTTTATAAAGTTATCAAGGTAACACCGCAAATAAGTTATTATTGATTCATGTTGAGAAGAGTTAAACACAAACCACCATTTTGTTTTTTTATGGATTTCTGTTTAATAATCGAAAGACCTCAAATCTTAATGTTTTTAAATAACATAGCTAGTGCTTTATAATTGATTAAATAAAAAAGTGTGTGCACAACACATGCAATGTTAACGCTTGCAATTGAGGTGACAACAAAAAACTTGCGTATGGCACGAGCTCCACACAATTGCCCCCTACAAGGGGTTTGCCAATATTTTAATAGTGGAATAAATTAACATATTAAATAAACTTGCTTATTTGAGGTATCTTTTCTTTAATACAAGTAGAGATTTTTATACATTTATCAAGGAATGGGATCATATGGGTGATAAATTTTCCGCTTGTTATTGTTTTTTCCTAGATTTTTCAATCTGGATAGTAATAAGGATTGTTCTGTTATAAACCGATGGTAATCTTCGTCTTAGAAATGGCATTGGCCGAGGTCGATGAGAAGAGGTTTGGAATCGGCCTAATGGTGTGGGCCCAAGTGTGGAGCAGTAAACGCTTTCGTTTTTGTAGGCCAGGATCGCTTGTTCAAAGGGGTTTCATTAAAATGATCATAAATTAGGTTAAAAGTCTTTCTTTTGGGTCTGCAACTAGTCGAAACGACCGTTGGACCGAGAAGCACGTTTTCACAAATGGCTATAGACAGTTTGGGTCATCATTTTGGCACAAAAACGGTTTATTTTATGAGTTATTTTACTTTTTGTCTTATTTTTTTTGTTGGGCTTTATTTTTTGCTCGTTTATGTTTTGTGTCTCATTCAATTTTTTACTTGTTTTTTATATTCATGTAAACAATGGGAGAAGTTTAGTTTTAAATTTTATGAAAATACTTTTTTTCTATCACATTGTGTATTGGCGTGTGAAACCCTTGATTATCGGTATTCTTCGAGAATCAATGATAGTTAGAAGAGTTGTTCCTGGTATTTTTGGTGAATCGGTAGGTTTAATTATTATCTTTTGTTTCTGTCTACATCACCTAACAAGTTGATCTTTAATCTTTGCTTCCTGACATCTTGTTTGTTAATCAAAGGGACACATGGGAACGGGATCTCGATCTTCAAGATGAATTTACATTGAAAGAAGTTCATAGGTTGGACGCTTCTCTTGGTGGGTGGTTCATCAACAGGGTAGAGTAGGCACGTACCTAAAAAAGTTAACATTATGACTTGATGTATTATAATGCATCGTCTACCAACTAAAGTCGATTTAAATAACAAAGGTTTGGATATGCTATGGATCTTGTGTCCTTTTTTCCCCAATCTAGTGGAAACACTAGATCATATTCTTGTAGATTGTTTTAATTATGACGAACATGTGGGAATCGATTTCCAAGTGGCTTGATATTGATATTCCTCGCATCATGAGTCTAAGGGCGATTATGAATTTTGTGGACTCCTTGAAGCTTCCTAAGGTAAAGTTTAGTAGAAGTTATTGTGTTGACATCTTGGTGGGTTCTATGGAAATTCAAGAACAATTTGATTTCCTTAACAAGAAGAGAGAATTCCTAACAAGAAGAGAGAATTGAATTTATTTCAATAGTTAATTTTCTGTATCTTTGGATTTTTAATAGAAAACGTAAGGTTGACTTCTTTTAGTGATGTAATAGTTATTGTTTGCCTTGGTTATTTCTTACCGGTTCTTGTATACGTATAGTTATCAGTTGTTAAAAAAATGAAAATGCTCAACTTATTTCATTTGTTTGATTTATGTTATATTGAATTATGTTGATAGCTCTTCATTCTTCATGATTTTGATTAACCACTAATTTGGATTTATGACAAGTTGATCGGATGTTATGTAGAAACTAGAAAGGTGAGTGCTCGAAGTTAAATGAGTCGACTTGTTTTTTAAAATAAGCTAAAATGTTGAGTTTAAACTCGGTTTTGTTTGTAAAAAGCTTTAGCTATCTCGTGGTTTTAAAGAAGCCTTGTTAATAATTGAAAAATAAATAAATTTCTAAGTTTTTTACACATATTTATAGGTAAAACAAACAAAAACTAACATAACATACACATAACACTTACACAAATTTTATTCTTTTAGTAAAATAATACTCATAATTTATATATATTCAAACTATATATATGTTTGTGAGAAAAACATGATTTATATACATCACAAATTTTGAGTTTGGCTCGTTCACAAAAAAAGTTGTTTCTGAGTAAGCACAAAGTTGTACATTTGAACATTGTGCTTAGAAATAGTAACTTCATCCACCTATGTACATGTTATATGTATTAAACAAGTTTATATACATATATGCATAACAATTAGTTTAGCTAACAAAATTATACCTGTAATAGCAATAAAATCTGTGATTTAAATTAGTATACAATGAAACTTAGCTTTTTATTCAATAACTGTATATCCTCACTTCTCATGATAATATAGTATAGTATATCTTCTCCTTTATTCTTGTATTTTCATTTTGACTGCAAAAGGGTTCTCCACAGAACCAATCCACACATACCCATCTCTCTCCATCACTTCACTAGCATATTTCCATGTTTTACCATTTACATCCTCCAAGATTCTCAATATTTCACCATCTACCCCCACCTTTGCTGCCAACCCTTCACACTCTAGTTTAGCAATAATGTAAGAACTCACTTTAACAATAGCAAGTGGAATCTTACTCAAAATCTTTACAATCCAATGGTGTGAGTGAATCCATGTTAACACATCTCTCCTTCTTGAATACATTCCCACCCAAAATTCCCCGTTCTCGTTTATCTTTATATTGTCAGGGTACCCTGGAAGATCGGTAAACACTTCAAGTTTCCCTGCTTTTGGTGTCTTGAGCCAAAGTCTCAAGATTCTACAATTTGTGGTCTCCGCCACGAGAAGAAAATTACCATCTTTACTTAACGCCACTCCATTAGGAAACGTGAGGTCATTAAGTACAACGGTCACCTCTTTGGTTTCAATATCGTATTTTAGTAATCTTCCGGTTTTGTCTCCACTTAACACGGCAAGCGTGTGGTCCCTGTATTAGTAGACAACAAATACTTACGATTTTTTAAATACCATTGTTGATGTGCATTTATAATAAGATAAAGACTATCTATACCATTATTATTTTTATTTTTATTATTATTATTTTACTAGTGAATTGAGAGATAAATAAACATACCTACGGGTGAAACGCTGACTGCTATCTGTAAAATAGATGACCCCGTTGGTGTAGTCGATGTCTAGAGAGTTGGTAAATATTAATGGAATGCCTTGGGCTTTTGTTACTAGAGGAGTGGCTAACCCACCATTTGGGCCCACTTCAAGTAGCCCAAAATATGCATCTGCAATGTACAAAACACCCCTTCTTTTGTCGAACTTTAAGCCCAATGGGCGTCCACATTTATCCTCCATCGCTTGCCCACCACACGACTCCCTGTCAAGAAATATATTTATAGATGTCATATTGTCATGTATTTCAATTTCATTTATCAACTTGTTGAATAAACTTATGAACGATTATAATTAATGTAAAAAAGCCAGAACGTATTTTTTCAATAATAACATTTGTGGTTGATTAAATTCATGGTTTCATGTCAGACCCACATAGTTTTTAAGAACCATGAATCATCATTAATAATTTGATTATTGAAAACGTTAGACTTTAGAGTTTAGAGTAAACTTGTTTTTTTAACACGATTTAAAGAACTCCAACCGCGCTAGAAAAGATTTATCTTACCCTCTCTATGTTACGATTATAAATGCATCCTTTAAAGAATCAAAACTTAGCGTTTTAAGTATTTGTGTAAGTGTTTGTGGGCCTTCAGCTTCGTAGATCTTCTAACAGGTTAGTTTATGGTTTTACACTCTAACTTGTCACTAAGGAAGAAGGGATACGATCAAACACATTCATCGAGACTACTTCACCCTAAATTGATATCCTTCTTGCACTATTTGTTGAGGGACAAGACTAACTACGTGTTCTTGAGAGAACATTCTGGCAGTAAGATGGTATGTTACCTATTCATAATCGAAAGTTAAGTGTTTAAATCATATAGAGTGAAAGTGTGATAAAGTATGTATAAAATAGAGAGTATGTGTTTGTTGGTAAAAAAATGACTAACTATGTGGGTTTTCGTACCAACTGAAAACATACATGAAATTCATACTTATGTACTTTTTAACAATGTTTAAATTATTTTTAATTAATCTACTAACATTAGATCCATTAGCAATATATTTTTATTGGGTTAATTACACAAATGCTTTTTGTAGTCAGAGTAACGTAATATATTTAGGTTCTAAAAAAACTTTTAATTTTATCACGAGTTTAAATATTAATACTAACTTTTGTTAACTTTTATGTTAAAACTAAAATAGATATTAGTACACAAAGTAGTTACTTTTATTAACTAATGTGAAATTAAAGTGAAAGTTAAGAACTCATATTTGTACAAATTAAAAGTTACCATCCAAACATGTTACTCAAACTTACTTTACCCAAACCACATAAATCATTGGTACAATTAACTCTATTTTTATCTCTACCAAACCAGTTAAACATATGTAAAAAAATTAAAGAAATAAAAGTAAACGAGTTAAAAGTTAGAAATTAAAAGTGAGCCCACATTGGAGGAGAGTCGTTAAATTAATTGAAAATTCACTTTAATACACACTTTGAAAATTTAAAACATTCATAATAGGTTTTTTATTTTTTATGTGTGTGTGTGTTTAGATTTTAGGGGATGGTTGTTACTGGTTGTGAGTGTATGAGAGGTAATATTTATGGAGATTGTGTCGTGATTCCTCAGATGAAACACGATACAACCCCCATAAATTTTTTAATATTATTAAAAGTGGTTGTGAGTAGGGGGAAAAATAATAATAAATATATTAAAAAATATTATTTAATTAAAAGAGATGGTAAAAAAAATAATATTTTTAAAAATTATATACGGACTTTCGTGAATGTTTTATTATATCAGACAAATAATGTATCCACTATCAAGTAAATCCTATTCATACCATAACGACCCGTAGGATATCCTATTCACATGAAGGCTATCGTTGATGTCTAGGTTTACGATAAATCAGTTACGATTGTTAAGTCGGTCACTTACGTAACAATCTCAAAAAACTCATAACATATAACAAAAAATATGTATAACTCTAATTCTCTAAACAACTAAACACACAAATGAATCAAGAATAATAACACAAATAATTGAAAATCAACAACATACTCGATATCAATCAATTCACCTGTGGGCCGAAGTGACTGCAAAATCAACCCAACGACTATCACTCTCATCAACCAATTTCAAAATCCGACCATCAGACACACCGCTGTACGGACCCTCACCATCACCGGGGCTGAAATCGAAGCTCTCCGGTCCCACCGCACCGCCTCCGATCGCGAATACTTCTCCGACGTCATCGGAGCGGTTATCGGACGGGAAACCGACCGATAACAGCACGGATACGATCATAACAGCGGTTGATGCTGTTAGAATGAGCTTAGAATGGATCATGGTGGAAGTTGATTTGGGAAGATGAGTTAATAAATAATAATTAGCAGAAGATGAAGAAGAAGAATATTAGTAATAGTATACGGGGTGTTGAATTTGTTTCGTGTTGGTAATATTTACAAATTGACGTCTGTATATTAAATAAAAGATGTTGAATTTGGAAGTGGGTCAAAATCGATGGACCGGGTCGGTTAAACCGATTGAAAAAAAAATCTTTTTGTTTTTTTTAAGATTTTTGTATTTGATTGAGCGGTAAAGAAGTTGTTGGGAAGAGGTGTATGTTAATATAATGTGCTCTGGTTGGTTTTTCTTCAGAAAACGTCTCTGTGGACCACATCTGCAGACATCTGAAGAAGAAGAGGTTGATCAAACGTCTGCAGTCTGCAAGAAAAAAACTGTTTGTTTTTAACATCTGCAGAATGGTAAAAAATAATATTATGTAATTAAATTAAGCTTATTTTTTAAACCTATTAAATTAAACCTATTTTTTAACATTTGTTTCCTTAGACTTGTACCACACACACATCCATACGTACATACAACATATATACACATCCATAAAAAGAACACCACCTAAGGGGGAGGAGGAGGCGAGGGCGGGAGCATGTGAG
>BJCM01207628.1:0-14463 GCA_018326385.1 Flaveria bidentis
GGAGTCTTCCCTTCCCACCACCGTTGGACCTTCACCACCATTGTCTGGCCTTCACCACCACCATCCACCGTCGCACCTTGCAACCACCACCATGACACCTTGCAACCACCACCGTCACACCTCGCTAGCACCGTCGTCCCCATCAACATTGAACAAGTGAAGAACAAAACCACTACCTTGACGGTAGTGGGAATGCAAGAAGTGACCGGAGGTTCTTGATTTGGAAGAAGTTGGCTATGGCGGAGAATGTAGTGGTGTTGGAGAGTTTGTAGCTGGAGTTGCAGGTGGTGGTGGTGTTTATTGAAATCTTGTATAGTAGATTGAATAGAGAAGGTGGGAAGTAACATAAGGTGGGAAAAAAGTTGTTGGTAGTGGATTGATGGTGGTGTGGGAATGGTGGTGGAGGTTGTGGTGTGGGAATGGTATTAAGTATTGATCTACAAACAACCTTAGCCACCTTAATGAAGCAACGGGATCAGATCGTACAGTCCATCAAAGACCGTTCAACCACCTCCACTAATAGCGGTAGCACTGCAGGCTCATTCTTTGAAGCCGATTCTCAAGGTGGTACTCGATCCATGCGGATTGGAAAGGTGGAGTTTCCCCGGTTTTAAGGAGAAGATGTTGAAGCTTGGGTTTATCCTTGTGGTCACTTTTTCACCATCGATAAACTCTGGAAGAGATGAAGTTTAGGTATGTTGTTTCCACCTCGAATGAGACACCATACAATGGCATCGAACGTTTATGCATACCCGGGGAGCGACTATTTTTGAAGTCTCATTGGAAGATTATGTTAGGGCAATTTCGAGCAGGTTATATCTGCAGGTTATATAAGATAAATCTCAGTGAAATCAAGGGCCCATAGATACTCGGCTGTACAAAAGGACAAAATAGAAAATACCACTTGGGAGTTATTGGATGTCAGTGTCATTCACAATAGTCAAAGTTCATTCACAGCTCCAATGGTTCTAGTGAAGAAAAAAGACGAGCAGTGACAGATGTGTATGGATTACCGTTGGCTCAACGAAACAAAGGTCAAAGATAAGTATCATATTACATTAATTGAAGAATGCTAGACGAGTTGGACAAGGCTACATTGTTTTCTAAGATGGACTTACATTTGGGGTACCATCAAGTTCGAATAGCGGTCGAGGATATTCATAAAACGACATTTCGTACACACGAGGTCCATTACGAGTTCCTTGTTATGTCATTTGGTTCTTGCAAACACACCCGCCACATTTCAAGCATTGATGAATCATGTTTTCCGGCCACTACTAAGGAAGGGGGTACTCGTGTTTTTTTTATTATATATTAATTTATAGTCGTGATGTGGAGAAACATATAGAATATATACAACAAGTATTATCCCTCGTGAAGGACTACATGTTATTCACCAAGGAGTCTAAGTGTGTTTTTGGGGGACAGACAGTCGGATACTTTGGTCACATTATATGTTATGTGTCAAATCTAGCAAATAAAACATAAAATTGTGAACCTATCATGTACATACTAAAAATAATATGAGCTAAAGTAGGGTTCATATTCTAATGGATACATGTTAATTATTTTAATACCAATAACGTTTACTTTGATTAATTATGGATAAAAGAAAATTTGGGTTTTAATCAAAAACTAAAACCATACATAAATAGCAAAAAGTAGAAAAAATTCCAGGAATCTGACACGAATGTGTCAACACTATAAAGGAAATTCCATGAAATCGTGTTAAGGTTTTGATAGAAAAAAAAAATTGACATTTTTTTTATTTTTTAATTTTGCAAAGGAATTACCAAAAAGTTTAGTTAAATTATAAAGTAAGTTCAAATATAAAAATTAATTCTAACATTAAGGTAATTTCTTGATTTGATTCGGCTTTACGATCATTAACGATTATAATGCAATGACTCTTTTTAATTGATAATTTGTATTGATACTAGACGTCATGCATATATACACTCTATCTAATGTCTACCGAAGCACAGTTCGTTGATGAGAGCAACCCGCTATTCTAAGCTCATGTTCTTCGGATCTTAGCGTGCGGGTTGCAATGATAGAAGTATCAATTAAAATCAAATACAGATGTTGTTCTGAACTAGATTGTGTGATTTTATAACGTGAATGAACTCATAGAAAAACTCAAACCATTAATTGTTCCTTATATCAAGAATCAAAACTTGATTAGGGTTCTAATACTTGAAGAATTCTATTAGAGAAATTAATAATATGACCAATTTTATTAACAATATAATATATAAGATTTAAGATCAAGAATCAAATAAACAAACGATAAAATTAAAAACTTCAAGCTGGACATTTCACATAGACATTTCACATAAGTTCAAACCAAATCAAACAAACAAAACCTTAACATTGAAATTAAAATTCTTCTAGCTAGACATGATTACTATATTAATCAAAACTAAAATAAATCAAAATTATGAATCACAACACGAATAATTAATTATCTTCACAATCTAGAGAATTCTACAAAAGAAAAAGAAAATTAAAAGTTGCTTTCTTACTCCTTTAATCTTGGCTGCCCAAATAAAATAGTTTTTCAACATGTTTCCTCTGATCATTCCATTCTCTTATATTTATATAAATCTTTGATTTCCTGATCTCTCTTTTTAGGCTTTTCAGTTTTATCTAGTTTGTTAAGGAACATTTGGTAATAATCATTCCAAACAAATATCACTAAACTTAAGGATTTTTTTCCTACGAACTGAGATTATTAAGTTGTGTCATGAATTGCCAAAATGGTGCCCTCGGGTGTAATGCCACAAAACAATGCGTCAAAGGATTATTTTATTGGAAGGTGATCTCAATAGGGGGTAAGACAATTAGGTAGAATTTGTGATGTATGCATGATGGCTAAGCACGAGAACGTAGCATCACCCAGTCTGTTGCAATCGTTCTAAACCTGACAACATCTTCATTAATATCTCAATGAAGAATACGATATTTGTGGAGTTGGATTGGTTAACCAAATATAGCCACTTCATGATACTTTCTCATCCATTTTTGGCTAAGGAGGTAGCATAGGTATTTCTTCATAATATGTACAAGTTTTGTTTAAATTTAAACCTTTTTGTGCACAATTGCCATGAATACGAAGTCTACTAGGTTCAATAGCAATAAATGGTTCTAAGCAGTTGACTTGGATCATATAATAAAATAAGTTTCAACCAGTGCATCTCAAGCATCAACAGAATCCACAGTGCATCTCAAGCATTAGCAGAAGCTATAGTACATTTCAATCATTAGTAGAAGCTACAGTGTATTTCAAGCATCAGCAGAAGCTATAGTGTGAAAACTTAATTTAATTCGTCCATTCATAGATTGGTAAACTACAGATAAGCCAATACTCAAAAGTATAATCTAATTTCATAGATTGAAAACCTATGAAAATTTAAGTTATATTTCATCATCAGAAGTTTTTAAGTCATCCGTAGATGATCTGCGGAAGAACTAAGAACTGCCTAAATTGTAAGAGGGACCCACACCATTAAATAAATGAAATTAATTTGTCTGAAAGAGTATAAATGATGTTCTTTGACTTCAATATTCATTATTCACTTTTTCAGAATACTTTTTCAAAACACTTTTTCAGACCTAGAAAACGCACTCAAAATTTTTTTTCCCCCTTTCACAAACATTTAAAATCACTAAATTAAAACATCAAACAAACACATAATCCTGATCTCAGATCATCATGTTCAAGGTAAAACATGTTGTAATGATCAATAATGAACTGTTTGATTCTTGGTTATCCTCACAACTATTCGTATTCTCATGTCAATAATGTTGATTCTAACATAATCTTCTTTATTCTTATGAACAGATGGCTAATCAATTTGTGAGAGAGCACAATGTGTGTGCTTTCTTAAACCCTGACGATCCTATTTCAGAAGGATGTCAAGACATTATACGATATCTAAGAAGATCTAGGCTGTTTTATGCCTTATCAGCGGAATCTGTGATACATCAATCACACATTACTAACTTCTGGAACTCCGCACGAATATAAGAAGATGGAGAAGTTATCGTGGGAGAAGTGAAGAATCAAAGACTGGGGATGAATGAGAAGACAATAAGGAGGGTTCTAGAGTTGGGAGATCTAGAAGTTGGTCACTCTGATGTGTTTGAAAATGAATAGATAGAGAGAGTATTCAATCTAATGGGATATGATGATGACTTCGAGAAGGGAGAAATCAAGAAAGGAAGACTATGCAAGCCATATAGATTTCTCTGTCACTCTTATCTTAAGTGCATCTCTAACAGGAAATCTGGATTTGATAGATTTTCAAGGCATATTTCATTGAGGATCATTGGTATTTTTGAGGGAAAAACATACAACTACTCCAAGTACATCTTTAATTGTCTATGTGACCACATCAAAGTGCAAAAGGCTAACAAGATGTACATGTTTCCAAGGTTTCTGCAACTGATCATCAATGTTGATCTGCCTTGGACTGCTATAGATGGTGATGTGTTTATTCAAGCACACCTAGGGAGATCTGTTCTGAATAAGATAAGCAGGAAGTATGAAGGAGGAGACATGCCCATGTTTGCTCATGTGGTAGATGCAAATGTAAACATTCCTCAAGAATTGTTATGGGAAGAAGTTTAAGAGAGTTCATCTACTAACTCTATGCAAGCCTCATCTTCACCTCCTCAATCATCCATTTACCAACAACCTCAAACACCCCAATCATAATCACCTGCCAACCAAAACACTCAACCAATCTCTCCAATCCACCCTCTATCACCAAATCAACCTCAAACACCCCAATCACAATCACTAGCCAGCCAAGACACTCAGCCAATCTCTCATATTCACCCTCTTTCATCAAATCATTCTCCAACCATAGAAAATCAATCCACTAAGAGCTTTTACATAGGGGAGACAGTCTTAGCCTCACAAGCCAGTACTATTCAATTGTCACTAACCAAGACTGAATCCCTTGTCCATTCAAACAATACTGGACCAGTCTCTTCGGTCATTGTCCATCAACAACAACAACAACCACATGAAGAACAAGTAGAGCAAGCAGTTGAGTCAAGTTCAAGCTCAACTAGTGCAGCACCCGAAGATGTGAATGATGATGAGATTGTTGCTCAACATCAGAAAGAAGAAGAAGAAGCCAACTATGTGGATGTATTCAGCAGAAGAAAAGGCTGATGACCTACTAACCACTAAAGACATACTTGAAGAAATGCCAGAATCTTCCATGTTCATGACCTTAATCAATCATGGTTCCCATATGACTTGGTGGAAAAACTAACATGAATGAAATGAAGGATCTGCTGAAAGATTTTGAGCTTGCCAGATTCATAATTCCAAATTGTGACTACGAAGCATTCATAACTTTTCAAGCCATTCAGAAAATCAAGAAAGATCTAGGCCATTGTGATACAACTAAGCTCAGCAAGCACAATATGGTCTATTGGCTATATATGGTCATAAATACAAGGCACATGAGCTTAAAGGAAGAACAGTTAGTGAGCTGAGAAGAATGATGGATCATGTCATGGCTATTGAGCTTGACACTGGAGTAAGATTCAGAACAGAAGCTCCAAATCCTTCATAGGAGCAACAAAGCAAACTCCCTGCTGATCGTATAATTGTTGAACCTAAAGATCAGCACAAAGGGAAAGAAAATGTAATCAGAGAGCCAAGAGTTGTTATCCAAGGAAAAGTATGGCCATTGGGCACAATTGTGAGAGAGATTACTAAAAGAAAATCATCTCTAATCCAGTTGTTTGATCACATTACAACTCCTACTTTCGCTGAGGAAAACAAGATTATGGCCTGGAAATTTGATCCAAAGTGGGACTGTGCTTTAATTAAAAGGATCTGGAAGAATTGAATACTATCATTTGATTGAATCTGTATGTTAGAACCGTTTAGGTACGGAGTACTAACTGATTTACGTGTAAACCAAACCAAATAGTGCGGAATCCTATTTGATTGGTGATCCAATCAGTGAGAACGCAAGTATAATCGATCTAAGAATGAATCAAAACGTTAAGAACGATTGCAAGATGATTAACTGTGATCTATGAACTTGGAACAGGTGTTCTTGAGTCTCTAGACATCTAGGGTACGATTATGTGCGTAAGTATTCTAATTGTCATGTTTTTCCACGAATTAAGTGGTATTTATAGGTTAGGGTTTTCCATTCGTACGACTGAACCATTAACATGGTTCAGTCGTGCGACTGAAGCATGCAATTGATCCATCCGCACGACTGAAGGTCCAGTCATGCGACTGAGTCAATCTTATGTCACAATCGTGCGACTAATCCAGTCTCCTGGTTAAGTCTGCGACTGGTCCATTAGCATGAAGTATTCATGTGTATGGTCCATTAGCATGGTCGATTCGCATGAGAACTTCACACGATTAAGTTTAAACACGTTTCTCAACCATTATTGACTAAGAACTATGTAAACAACCATAAACCTATATAGTTAGTTCAATATGTGTTATCACACAATAACAATGAAATATTAATTATTATAAGCATCAACAACACATCTCATTTCATTCATACCCGCTCAATTACATATACATAAGACATGAAAGACATTTTACATTGAGCTCCTAAACTAGGTACATATGCATCAACACTGTATTACTGCTTCCACATGCTGATATACATGATCTTCAGAGCTTAATCATCTCAAACTATCTAGTAAGCCCAAGAGGAAGAGATTTCTCCATAGATATTGTAAAGTTAAAAACAAAATTCAAGGATGACATTCTGAAAGAAGCAAGAGGAGAAGATGATGAGCACAAGAAAAGAAGCAAAAAAAGATCAAAATCCAACTCCTCTGCATTGATTGAAGATGGTGTCTAGAATGAAGGAGCTTTCAGTTTTGAAGAGCTGATTACAAGTGTTTAACCCTAAGGGGGAGTATTGTTAGATCTAGGAACTATAGGACTAAATCATTTTGTATAAGCTTAGAACTTTAATCAATATTTGTAATGAACAATAGTAATTCATTATTATGTCGTATGCATTATATATAGGTTAACTCATATGTGTATTGATCTGTGTATGATCGAAGGTACAAACATAATACTTGGTCAATTACTAAAATTGACTAAGTGTAAGAAACATCTACGGATGAACATTTTTGTTCTTCCGTAGATGTGTTTCTTACAAAATCAATCATCCGAAGATCTTCTGTGGATGAACAACCACCTCTGAAGTTGGAAGTGAAGATCCCTTCGGAAGCACAAGATAGCTTCGGAAGGACAAATTACCTTCGGAAGAACAAACATCTACGGAAGACCATATTCCTGTGGTGTTCAAAGACTTGTATTTAGTGTTACAAGTCAACAAGACAGTTGTGCGAATCCCAAGAGATCCAGTGTTTCCTTAACGAAAACACACGTTCCTATAAGTATGGATCCTAGGTTTCACATCAAGTGGACGGCAACGACGGCAAGAAGACACACGATCACAAACAACCAAGCATCAATACAACAAACCAAACATCACATCAAATCACACAAACACAAACCCTAGCAGCCGTCACATCAACATCAATACATTCAAACCCAATTATTCATTCATTGTTTATTCATCTGTAATCATTAACATTTTTTAATGAAATACATTTGAATTAAATCTTTATTATTATTATTAATTGTGTTCTTCTTATTATGTTCATCTTAATCATTAATCATTATTGTTGATATTTAATTAATTAAAAACAATTAAACAAAGTTAATGTTGATTCCGCAAACATTGTCTTGACTTCGAGTTAACACTGATAATTCCTGATTGTGATCCTTGGATTCATAGGTAGTGGCTGGTGGGGATGAGTTGGTAAGTTGTGGTTTCCTGAAAGGTCTTTATGATCATGGTGTTTGCTGAGAATGATGTTGCTGATGTTGTGCTAACTCAGGATTTGATTGTTGATTGCATTCTCTAGAAAAGTGTCCATAGATATTGCACTTGAAGGACCTTACCTTTGCATTATCAACACCAATCTTTGATGATTTACTTGCAGCAGCCAAATTCTTATTTCTCTTCAGATATTGTTTGGCTCTATAAGCAATCATGGCCATTTGCCATTGTAGGTCCATCTCCTCCATTACATCTGGATGTAGTTCTTCCAAGTCATGTTGACAAATGTTGGAAGAGGTTAATGAGCTTCCAAGATAAGCTTGAAAACTTGAGTTGAAAGCTGCAAAAGTTGCTTTTTGTTCTTTAGAGTCCAGAATGACAGTGATAGACTCTGTTTGATTGTCATTTGATGAAGACTTTGCTGATGATGTATCTCTTTGATCATCAGTTCTTCCTTTCTCTTTTCTTAACTTACTTTGAGAAGATTTATTAGAAGGCTTTGATGCATAGAAACTTACATCCTCTTCATCTTCACTCAAAGTACAAGAGTTATCGCCATTATTGTTAGAAATAAAGGCACTTCCAGCACTTTTTGTTTTCTTAAAGTGATAAGGTGACACATGAGTTCTCGAACTCTTGTTTCTTGATTTCTCATCCATTTCAAGAGCCTCAACTTTAGCTCCTAGTGTATCTAAACCAGTTGCTTTGAGGTCAATTGTGTTCTTGAACATGGACACAAATTGCTTCCAACTTTCTTGCAAAGTATGAAGCATCTTCTTGTTTAATTCCTTATTTGTGTATTTCATCTCCAAGATATTCATCTCTATAACAAGTTGCATAAATCTATGGAGTTGTTGAGGAATTGATTCACCTATAATATGATGAAAGGTTTCATATTATGAACGAAGGGTGTCCTTCCTAATGCTTCTGATTTCATCACTCCCTTCACAAAGTGTATGGAGAATTTTCCATAAGGAATTTGTTGTTTTGTAATTTCTTCACAAAGTGTCCTTCCTAATATTTCTTTAGGTAAAGAGATAATAAGCAAGCTATATGCTTTAATATCAACTTTAACTTTCTTAACGTCATCAGGTGACAGATACTTTGTACTTATTGGTTGATTGTTGTCATGATAATCCGGCCCAAGAGTGGGTGGAATATAAGGACCTTCAGTTATTGAAACCCATAAGTTAGAATTTGTATAATTAACATGATTCCTGAAGTTGATTTTCTAGGATTTAAAGTCTGCTTTTGTTTCCAACTTTAGAGGTTGGTATGACGATCCACCAAAGTTACTCATGTTTAGTTAAGATCTAAGATTTTATCTATTGCAGAGTATCTTTTAAGAAATGAACTAATTAGTGACAAAATTTAAATTAAAATAAATAAGCAGTTGTGGTCACAAATCAGTCAATCCTTTCAATGATAATTAAATATCAAATTAAGGAATTTGTCAATGTATTTGTTTAATTAAATATGAACAATATATGAATGTCCATCAATAACCTAGATATACTATTCAATTGATTTGAATCTTGACCCAAGTTAATCAAGCAATGTAATAGTGCTTGCTGAGAGACAATTCACTGTTTTGATTAAATCATACAAAACGATTTGCTTAGAAACAATAGATCTTATCAGCAAAGACTGACAAATTTAGTGAAACAAGCAAACAATTATTGATACATGTGTACCTTGATTATGATCTTAATATAATATGTCTTTATTGTCTTACACATATGTAATAGTTGGGTACTTAATGAAATGCAAATGTTTGGTTGTGTTTATAATGTTTAATATTTCATTAATGAGTTGTTTAACGATTATCGAATTGATTATATAGGTTTGTGGTTGTTTGAGCTAATATAAATAATGTAATGATAATGAATACATTCAAACTTAGTAATATAAAGTTATCATACGAATGGCCCATGCTAATGGACCATACACATGAACAACTTCATGCGAATGACTCAGTCGCATGATTGAACCAGGAGACTGGATCAGTCGTATGATTGTAACATGAGATTGACTCAGTCGCAGGACTGAACACTTAGTCATGTGAATGGATCAACCGCAAGGCTCAATCGCACGACTGAACCATGCTAATGGTTTAGTCGCCCGAATGAGCAACCTGTAACACCCGGTTATTTTAAAGTCAAGGAAAGAATGAATAAAGTGAAAGAAAAGAAGGAAAAGAAATAAAACCCAATTCTAGGGGTAAAAAGTGTCCAAAAGGACAAAATGTTTGAAAAGTGGGTGAAAAAGGTGGTATGGCCGCCCATATGTCCCATACACCACTGATTTTCGGGGTTTAGAGAGAGAGAGTGAGAGAGTAGCTGGGAGCAGCAAATTCTCCGCTTTGAAGAAGAACAAGAAGAGAGAATTTGAATTCAAGGTAATAATTCATGCTTTTATGGTGTTCTTGACGGGTTATGTCCTCGGGTTTATGCTTATGTGTGTTTGTATGTGTTCGGGTATGTTTTAATGGGTTTCTAGGCGATTGAATTCAATTTGCAAACGAGTTTGGAAGAAGTCATACTCAAGAGCTGCAAAGGTGAGTTCTAGAACCCCTATTTCACTGGTTTTTAATTGATTTTGGGGCTAGATGGCATAAATGTATGTTTTTATTTAACTGGGTTCGGACCCGTGTATTTGAATGTATGTATGATGATGTTGTGATGGTATGAAGTGATTATGTTCATGTTTGATGATGTATGATTGTGTTTCTAAGGCTCAGAGGGTAAGATTTAAGCTTAGAACATGATGAATGGTGTATGGAAATCGAATATGATGTTTTAGGTTCACAGGTTAAGTTTGTAAATCTTTCGAAGTGTTTGGAGGTTAATGCAGATGAGGTCATCCAATGTGGATGAACAAGTAAGGTTAATGCGGATGAGTTCATCCAATGCGGATGAACAAGTAAGGCTAATGCGGATGAAAAAGTAAGGTTAATGCAGACGAGTTCATCCAATGCGTATTAACAAGTAAGGTTAATGCGGATGAGTTCATCCAATGCGGATGAACAAGTATGGTTAATGCGGATGAGTTCATCCAATGCGGATGAACAAGTAAGGTTAATGCGGATGAGTTCATCCAATGCGGATGAACAAGTAAGAGATAATGCGGATGAGGCCATCCAATGCGGATGAACAAGTAAGGGTTAATGCGGATGAGGCCATCCAATGCGGATGAACAAGTAAGGGAAATGCGGATGGGGCCATCCAATGCGGATGAACAAATAAGGGCTAATGCGGATGAGCAATAGGATCAAATGCGAATGAACACTTATTCTGACTTTTGGGAGAAAAAGGAGTAATGTAGGCTTTGACGTAGGGGATTCCCGAGGGTTATGTAAGTTGACTTTTGAGGTCATAGATGGTATGATGGGCATGTAATGTCATCTACTTGATGTTGTGATGATGATGATGATGTTGCATGATTATGCATGATGTATGTTAGGTATGTATAATGCCCTGCATAATGATGTATGAATGATAAGTTATGTTCCTTATGATGATTTATGTTTATCTTTCCCATGACTTTACGTGTTATGATAATGAATGAACGAAGTATTATTTAACGTAAAGTGAAAGATAATTAAAGAGGAACATGATGACGAATGCATGCATTAATGAATGAATGAATGTAAGAAAGTCTTGCAAGCACTGTATGTCGGGACACACCATTAAAACGTGTTAGCCCAACGGTGTGCGGGTTTGCTACCCCAGGAGGATGCACATCGGGGTCTTTCTTTGTGATTGACCATATGGATGAACCATTGTTGCGTGTCTTAGGTACTATGACCACCTGGTGCTGGGCACCACTGATGAAGGTCTTTTAAAGGCTTAGGTCCAGTATCACGAGCATGAAGGGCATTGCATATGACAATGGTATACCTGAACTTTACCTTAGGTACTGTGACCACCTGGTGCTGGGCACCACTGAGGTCTTTTATAGGCTTAGGCACAATATCACGAGCATGAAGGGTAAAGTTCATGGTAATGATGAAAGTAATGAATGAAATGATGAATGAATGAAAGCATGAACGAAAGAATGACTAAGATAATAATGATATTATCTGTATGTACGTATGATTTATGATCGCATGAAATTGTAATGAAAGGCTATAATGAAAGTAAAAGTATGTTTTATTATAAAACTAGAACTCACTCAGCAACGCTGACTTTTATGCATTTTCCAGTTGGCAAGTAATGTTGCTGAGGATGGCACGAGGAAGCTGCTCAGCTCTTTTGGATGGCATCCATTTATATAAAGCTTTTGTAATGTAATAAAATGATGAAATTTTGTAACCAACAAACGATGCATTGTTTTGCAAAAGTTTTTATGATGAATTGAAATGCTATTTTTAAATGTTTCCGCTGCAAATGTTTATTTAAAATATCTGTAAATGTATGTTTTATATGCAATGGTTGACCAGCTGTGAGTGTCCCGGGAACGGGCCTTACAAGTTGGTATCAGAGCCAAAGTTTAAGTGAAATAGGTAAAATTTCAAAATAAACCATAACTTAAACTGAGAATGGGACGGAAAAAGAATGGAATGCCAATCCGAGTAGCTGTGTGCCATCAGGTATTTTCGTAAAGTTAACCAGTTTTATGTGCGCATGGTATGTGTTATGTGTTGTATGCAGATTTTAATACTGATGTAGTCAGGACAGGTAATGCTTAGGGTATGAAGAGTAAAGTAAGTGGCTAATCACAACTGGCCACTGTAATTAGGGACTTACCATACTTGCCATAAACTGAGCCGTTTCCTTGAATGACCGTATTAGTGTTTAAACTTTCAGTGTGAGTTAGAGGATGGCCGATGGTAGATCATCTAAAGCTTCGCGTGGTGGTGGACGTGGTGCTGAACCACGGGTTACGAGAGGAAGGCCTAGGGCCGAAAATGTGGTTCATGAAGAACCAGAAACCCCTCATCCGGAGGGCGGTGATGAGAGTGCTAACCTGAGAGCCTCAGTGAAGGAGGCGGTTGTGGAGGAAGTGCATAAAGTCATGCAGACGATCCTACCGTCTGTGGTGACCGAAGTGATAAACACAATTAGAGAAGGGGAGAGAAGGGAAAGGCGTGGACCTACGGGTGAAAGAAGACAGCCCGAGACTGAGACGGTTCTCGCTGATGAAGAAGAAGAAGAAATAGAGCCTGCGCCGAAGGCAGCACGAGGCTGTAACTACGAGGTGTTTATGAGATGCAAGCCCCCTACTTTCAATGGAAATGGCACAGCTGCTGCTGCTCACCGGTGGGTGAGGGAAATGGAGGCTGTTCTCGATATCAGTTAGTGCCGTGAAGACCAAAAGGTGAAGTTTGCTACCTATTCATTTGTAGACTCGGCTTTGTGTTGGTGGGACAATATAATCCAAGCCGAGGGTAGTCGGGCGATCGGGAGAATGAAGTGGTCGGAGTTGAAGAAGTTAGTAATCGGGGAGTTTTGTCCTCACTGGGAAATGGATAAGGTTGAAAGGGAGTTTCTGCAACTGGAGGTGGGAACGATGACACACCAATAGTACACCACAAAGTTTAACGAAATGACACGTCTGGTGCCGGATTAGGTGACACCTCTGTCTCAGAAGATCAAGAGGCACATTTAGGGATTGCCAGCAGATATTCGCAGGCACATGATTGCCGCCCGACCGAACACGTTTAGGTCGGCGGTGGATTTGGCAGGGAGGTTATACGACGAAAGGGGTGTAGTGGTGGTGGCTGAAGTTAGTCGGAAGCGTGGAGGTGATAGAAGCTGGAATAGAAAGTGGTTCGGTCGGGGTGATGCCTCGATGGGTAAAAAGAAGGCACGGGTGGACGACCGCCGTGTGGTCGCATCGAGTGCCGGTATGAAGGTTCGATGGTTTGGGTCGAACTTATGCTTTAAATGTGGGAAGGCGGGGCACATGGCCAGGGATTGTCGTACAGTCCGATGCTTTAATGGTGGTGAAGAGGGTCATATGAATAGGGAGTGTAAGAAGCCAAGGGCTGAAGGTTCCGGGGCGAAGAAGGTAGGAGGCGAAGGATCGAGGGCGAGCGCCAGAGCATTCACCATGACACAGGAGGAAGCTAGGACGAAACCTGATGTCGTGTCCGGTATGTTTCTGGTGAACCAAACTTTAGCTTCTGTGTTATTTGATTCGGGTGCCAGTAAAAGTTTTATTTCTGCCGCTTTCTGTGCTAAGCTGCCTATTAGTAGTAGACGTGTTGATGCACCCTTCGATGTAGAAACTGCCATAGGTAAGTCTACCAGGATTTCTGAGGTGATAGAATACTGTGATGTGGAATTAGAAGGTCATAAGTTTCCTGTTAGACCGTTCGTGATGACCTTGGGTGGTTTTGATTTGGTTCTTGGGATAGATTGGCTGGCGGACTTCGAGGCGAACATTGTGTGTCACAAGAAGATGATTCGTTTGACAGCGCCTGACGGTACTTCGGTGACAGTTTATGGTGATCGGGTTACTACGATTCCGAAAGTGATTTTGATGGCGGTGGCGGGAAGGTGTATGATGCGTGGATGTAGTGCCTACATGGCCTATGTAAAGGATGCGGATACGCCAACACCACAACTATCCGATGTACCAGTTGTGTGTGACTTTC
>BJCM01207632.1:0-10997 GCA_018326385.1 Flaveria bidentis
GATGTAATTTGGTAGGGTAGGCAGCACCATCACCCAGGTCCGCTGCCCGTCGAAGGTCTACGGCAGTAATCTCAATCTCTTGCCCAAAAATGGTGCTCCGAATGCAGTAGGGCTTAGTAGATCTATCAACTAACGCTCCTTCCTAGAAGTCTTGCTGTATAAACCGGTAGGGTGTGCATGGAGCAGATATGGCTTTGTATATCCTTGATTTCCTCAGAAATGCAATAATACCAACAAACTCAACATCATTCCGAGTGGTGGCATCCAAGTGAGCACAAATGTAATGCTTAGTGTTGATGATCCACCTATCTGGCATGTTTCTGTAACACAAGACACATAAACATGAGATTTGTCCATAACAGAAACTATTGAAATTTAAACTGTTCTGAGGTCCGTCTAGTTTAATCGTGCGATTGAGCCGTACGACTGAGTTAAGTTGTGGGATAGAGCATGCGATTGAGTTTAGTCGAGCGATTGAGCAAGCGGCTGAGTTCAATTGTGCGATTGAGCTCATATGCTTGTTCATTCGGTCGATTGAGTCATTCGCCCAGCTCAATCGTGCGATTGAAGTTCATTCGGAGTGTCCATTCGCCTAACTCTCTGTTCGACACTCTAACCTTGAATCTAGGTCAAAACTTGATGTTATACGTTGTGTTTAGACTCATTAGATTTGCAAGGACCTTAACTATCACTGTATGTCCTTCATTTTAACGATCTTGCACATTTAGGTGGTCTATTTTAAGGTGTTTAAAGATTTCTTAATTTTAACC
The DNA here is from genome assembly GCA_018326385.1 of Flaveria bidentis. NCBI lineage: Eukaryota > Viridiplantae > Streptophyta > Magnoliopsida > Asterales > Asteraceae > Flaveria > Flaveria bidentis. The sequence continues at coordinate 771 of BJCM01207632.1, forward strand.
AAATTAGGTCTGTTAAGGTTTGATTCCGCCACGCATTTTGTGCGATTTCATTCACTAAGTACCTGTAGATGAAGAGCGTACACTTTTGTATCACAAACATAGAACGAAATCGATAAAATCAAATTTTGGCAAAGTATGTTTGCTTTCGTGCGATTTGGGAGTGATTGAAGGGTGATGAGAATATGCGACCGACTTCATCCTATTTATACTGATTTTATCTTCAGTTGGGCGACTGGACCTATTCGCACGCTTCATTCATGTGATTGGGTTCAGTCGTGTGACTGGCTCATTCGGTCACGTGAAGTCGTGTGACTAGGTTTTAGTCGTGTGACGGACTCAGTCGGTCACCTCCATTCGTGCGATTGGTTCACTCTTGTGATCCAATCGTGTGGATTGACCTATGCTTATGGTCCAATCGTACGTCTGGTCCATAGGTATGATCCAATCGTACGACTAGTCCATATTTATAGTCTAGTCGTGCGAATGGCTCATACTTACGAGTTTGACATTATGCACTTTCAAATACTTAACATTTTAATTATTGATATGACGTTATGACCGATGATCATCTCAGACATGATCGTTTTAATATGAAAAATTGTTTGATCACCTCAGACGTGATCCGTTTAACTTAAAGCTCGATTGGTCACCTTAGACGTGACCCATTTTAGTGAGTGATTTACAGATTGACTTCAAATGCACAGTCCGACTTTTACCTACCCAATGACTAAAAATTAATACATAAAACAACTAGAAATTAAAAAAACAGAACAAAATAGATTTTTGTATTTTTGATTTGAGATGGATTTTAAACCTATTAGAGTACTTCTAATCGATTTTACTTCCGGGACAGCACAACTTCAATTTTAATATATCATTTCTGGTACAATTCATGATGGAATCATACAGGTATATCAGAATCATTTGGGACACTTTAATAGACTATTTTGATGCTAGATTCTTGTTTTGACCAAGAGTCACTAGCAATTTTAGGAAATCATACTAGAGCTACAAGGTGCACTCAATGATTTTTACTTTCAAGAATTGCAGCCATGATGATTATCAGTATATTTATCTTCTTAAATCTATACACAGATATTTTATACAAATTGGTGATGAGTTAGGTTTAATTATTTCAACAAGCATTTGTGGATCCTACACTTATATGGTAATCAATGTTGCTTAGGAGATTTTTGAGCGGTCTACGGGTATATTTCAAGAAGAAACTATTCTAAGACCTTTCAAAGAGATGCCAAGCCTTAGGTTAGTGCCATCCCACAACAGAGAGGCGCAAACAACAATGAATTCTAGAATATTTAGGTTATGCTTATCCTCAGGTCAGTGCCACCACACAACAGAGAGGCACACAACCTATCTTGTTGTTAGAACATTTATTTTCACTTTGTACATAACGCACTAACAACGTAAGTTATAAGCTTGATTGAGTTTTTCATTTTTCCATGTGCTTTGCTCAATTTTTATGGTCGTCCGCACACATTCGTGGCGTTTGTTTTGTTCTTCACCCCTTATTTGAACTGCGTTGATTGTGTTAACTAGGGATAAGATGAGAACCCACAGCAAGTTGAACAACTTAGTTTTCATTTTAAATCACCAATGATGTCTACTCATCTATTGTGTTGAATCTACTGACACATCATGTAATGAACTAGCAACCTCTGGGTCTACTTTCTCTATGTTACCTTAGTAGCATACTAGTTTTACTATGATTTTTCTTTTTATTTTGCTTAGACTTTTTAGACTTTTGCTTAGAATTTCGCATCTTAATCGGTTAAACTCTTTTGAAGTCCCAACTTATCTGACCCCTATGTTCTATCATTTTCCATAAATGTTGAATCAATATCACAGATTTGATTACTTTCCTTCTAGCAAAGCTGTCCTTCTCCTTCGTTTTTTAAGTAATTAAATAAAGAAGCTAATTTAATACTATTCTAACTTATTCTCCCCCTAAAATTCTAAAACTGAAAATATTTTTGTGTTTTTGGATTGTAATAAGCAGGAAAATAAAATAAAATAAAATTAATGAATGTCGAACTAGACATTTTCTTCCTCTGAAATCACATCACTTTTCTTTTTCATGTCATTAACCTCTTATAGATATAAAAACCTCGGTTTATCAAATGCTTTTGTGTAGAGGTCGTAGCGTTGAAAATCCGTATTTATTTTAACCACATTGATTAATTGCTTTTCAAAATAGTCACGTATAATGTGATACTTAATTCCGATGTGTTTAGTTTTAGGATGTTTGACTGGATTTGTGGTGACAGGAATAGCAACAGAGTTACCAACAAAAATTGGAGAGTTAGAGAAATGAACACCGTAGTCACGCATTTATTGTTGAATCCAAATGATTTATGAACAACAACGTATTCAGCTTTACCTATTGATAGAGCAACCAGAGGTCTGCTTCTTACACTTTCAGGTAACTAACCATCTATCAAAGAACTGACATCCTGCTGATGTTGACTTGTAATTCATTTTGCAGCCGCCATAATCCGAGTCACTATACGCTGTAAGGTCAAAATCATCGTCGTGAGGATACCACAACCCGAGTGTTGGAGTACCCTTCAGATAACAAAAAATTCGTTTAACACCTACGAGATGGTTGACATTTGGTTTTGCCTGTTATTTGGAGCAGAGACACGTCGATTGCATGATATCAGGTCGAGATGTTGTGAGATACATAAGGGATCCAATCATTCCTCTATTCATTGTATTATCAACTAGATTACCATTTTCGTTGGGTGCGACATCGTGGTTCGTGGCAAGTGGAGTTCCAGCAGCTGAAGCGTTCTCCATGTCAAACCGACTGAGGATATCCCCTACATATTTAGTCTGATGTAGGAAGATTCCTTTTGTTGTCTGATCCACCTGTAATCCTAGGAAGAACTTCATCTCCCCAATTGCACTCATCTCAAATTCTGCTTTCATGACAGATTCAAATTCTTTACACAACTCTTCGTTTCTAGAACCGAAGATTATATCATCAACATAAATCTGTATGAGCAGTAAGTCACCATCCTTTTCTTTGATGAACATTGTACAGTCAATAACTCCTCTACAAAAACCATGTTTCACCAGATGAGTTGAGAGTTTCTCATACCATGCTTTGGGGACTTGATGGAGCCCTTAGAGAGCCTTATCAAGCTTGTATACTCTGTCCCAATGATAAGGATTCTCAAATCCTTCAGGTTGACTGACATACACTGTCTCACGAATTTCCCCATGAAGGAATGCACTCTTGATCTCTAGTTGATAAACTTTGATCTTTATGTAAGATGCATAGGCTAAGAAGATATGGATTGCTTTCATTCTAGCCATGGGTGCAAACACTTCATTGTAATCAATTCCTTCGACTTGTCTAAATCCTTGAACGAAAAGTCGAGCTTTGTTTCTAATTATGACCCCTTGGTCATCTTTCTTGCATTTCAAGGCCCATTTAGTACCAATTACTTTAGTACCTTTTGATCTATCTACCAGTGTCCATACTCCTAGCTTCTTGGACTGTAGGAGTTCTTCCTGCATGGAACAAACCCATGCCTTATCGTTTAAGGCATCACTAACATATTTTGGCTCAAATTGAGACACAAAAAATCGATACACACCGTCATGAAGATAGCCTCTTTCCATGACTGAGGCATAATCAGCTGAGTATAGCAAATTTCTTGTCTGAACTCCCGTTGTACATCCCCTATGACATTCTGCAGCTGTTGGAGTTTGAGGTTCTGAAGTGTCTGAGACATCAGAATTCTCATGCTTGTGTAATTGGAGTAGCTGGAACCTGTTCCTCCTGTTCCACATGTTCAATCTCCACTGCTTCATCGTCAGAGGAGGAATCACTTACATTAAGTGGTCCCCCCGAGAAACTAGAAGATTCACCTAATGGAACTGATGTTGTCGAGTCTTGTGACAGTGTATTTAAGACATCAACCATCATTCTTGTCGGTAACTCATCATCAAGAGGGGAGATAGGGATATTGAAGGAATTAAAGAATCAATCATAATCGAAGAAGAATGAAGGACCCTTTCCAGCAGTAGGGTGGTATATCTCTGAACGTCAACGTTGCACCACACTTCTACTTGACCATTTGAGTTGTTATAAAATCGCTTGTTCGGTATATTGTATCCTAGAAAAATCCCTTCTTCAGCCTTCTCACTGAAGTTCCCTGATTGAGTTTTCTTCAGCACCATACATGGTGTGCCAAATGCTTCGAGGTACTCCAGATTAGGTTTATGTCCTTGGAGCAACTATATCATGTTTTATCATGATGTTTGACCACCAAGACTTGATTGAGGGTATAACATGCATTGGCAACTTCCTTGTTCCAAAATTGGAGGGGCAGTTTCGAGTCTGCTAACATCGTTCGTGCTATCTCTATCAAGCTTCCGTTCTTTCGTTCAGCAACTCCGTTCATTTGTGGAGTGTAGGCAGATGTGAACTGGTGTACAATTCCTTTCTCTTTGTAGAATTCCTCCATCCACTGGTTCTTGAACTCCATCTCGTTATCTTAGCGAATCTGTTGCTCTTTCAGCTTGTAGAGAGATTCCAATGTAGTTACTAACTATTTGAAAGATTCAAATGTCTCTGATTTGGAATTTAGAAACATCACCCAAGAGAATCTTGAGTAATCATCAGTAACTACATAACACTACAGATCACCAGCGATGCTTTTGGTACTGATAGGACCAAACAAATCCATATGTAGAAGTTCGAGAGGCAGGTCAATGGAATTTACTTTCTTTGCCTTGTGAGACTTCTTGGTCCTTTTACCTTTCTTACACGCTACACAAAAATCTGAAACTTCAATGTTCTTGACATTTACTCCATTGACTAAATCATTCTGGATCAGATGATTCATCTTCCATGGATTTATGTGTCCTATTCTCCTATACCAGGAGATCGAGTCTTTCTCTGTTGCCTTTGACAAGAAGCATTGAACATGATGATTAGTTGTGGAGGCTTTTGATAGATCCAAGACCTATAAGTCATTATATCTTGAAGCTGACATTAAGATTTGGTCCTCGAGGATAGTGTATTCCTTCTTCAATACATAGCACTTCTTGTTGTCAAAGACTACTTTGAATCCTTTGCACATATCTGGGAGATTGAATGCAAGTTATTATGTAGTTGTTTAATGTAGTTGACATTATAAAACTTTACATTCTAGTTTCGCACTTCGCCTTGAGCTGTGATGTATCCTCCTTTGTTCCCAGCAAATGATACATGCCCCCCTTTAATTTGTTTGACATTGAAAAGGAGAGACAGATTCCCGGTCATGTGCCAAGATGCCCCACTATCAACAATCCAGGTGTTTGTGATAGCACTATAATGGACACGCTGCTCATTAAAAGGAAATGAGCAGTTTAGGTTTGGGACCCAAGCCTTAACTGGCTTGGATGATCGAGAGCAATCACACATCATGAACTCAACCCAATGTCCATTTGAGGGTGAGGGCATATCATTCTTCATATTGTTCTTATCATCAAACGGTTGACTTGACTTTTCTTTCCATAAGCCAGTTCTATGTAAGGCATGTTTGTGATAAACAGACGGCTAACTTACAGTCTGAACTTTATGTTCATTTATACTCTTTGGTGGAGAGATAGAACTCCTTTCAGAGAAACGTGGTTTTGTATCATAAAGTTCAATTTTCTTTCTGGGAGTCTGATAATAAGGATAATTAGAAGCAATATGTCCTTTCTTTCCACAACTGTAGCAAGATCTTCCTTCTAGATGTTGATGGAATTGTTTTTGTGGGGAAGTGTGTGATACAGGTGTGACTTTCGTCTGGTTGGGTTTGGACACTTCTTGTTTGGATGTTTTTACTTCTTTAACAAAATTGATTATTTGAACGTTTTTAACATCTTTAGCCTTTTGTTTATTTGGACTTTGATGTGGAGCACATGGTTGGTTAACTGGTTTGGTCAGTTTGGGTTCAGATATAGACATGTTTGAACCTAACTTTACATTAACCTTTTCAAATTGTTCATCTAAATTCACAATAGGCATCTTACCTTTAGATTTTAAAGTAGCCTCCTTTCAGTTTTGTGACAGAATTCACCGGTTTACCTATGGAATCCGGATCACTAACCAGAGGAGTGGACACCACATGATCCTTAACTGGATTGTTATTTACAGCTCCACATTTTGTGTTTAACAGGATCTCATGTGGTGGTGGAACCATTTTGTAACCCAATCGCACCTTGTTGCTTCGTTCTTTCACTAAGTGTTAAACTATGTGAGAAAAACTGGTCCAACTGTGCAACTTTTGTTTTAAAGAGTTGACTTCTACTTCTAAAACTGTTTTTTTCTTTCTAAGTTTCTTCCAAGTAATTTAAATAGAACTTTATATCATTGGCCTAATTAAATGCAACAACATTGGTTTCCTTTAGTTGTTTATTTAAAAGCTCTATTTTCTCTTTATAACTACACTCGTTTTGTTAAAGAATTCGATTAGCTTTTGTGCACAGTTGTAAATCATTTACCAAGCTATCGGTGTGGTCTAATAACCTAACAAAGTTAAAATCAATGCTTTCTCAAAATTTATTACATTGAGGTTTGTTGAACTTTCAAACTCAAAAAGTTCACAGAATCTGTGATTGATAGAAAATTCAATTAAAAATTTGTGGATTTCAGATGTGTTTCATCATCAGAATCATGTTTTAAACCATAATCAGCAGTTAAATTCATCAAATTCGAGATAATTTGTTGAATTTTTGTTCTAAAAGTTCACTGTTTTTCGAACTGAAAATTACAAAATTGATTGAGTTGTTGTTGATATTGAAAGAAATTGATGTTAGAAGAATGATTATCGGTATAAAATATGACTAATTGGAAAGTTTCAATCAAGTTCATCAAGTTTTGAAGAATTTCAGAAGATTTGAGTTAGTTACATTCATATGAACATGATGAATGTGGCGCATTAGAGTTGAGGTTTACTGAAAAATTGTCTAAGTGTTAGGCGTTTGACTACTGTTTAGTCGCATTTACCCTGTTTAGGCGTTTTTAGTTCAGATGTTTGACTACTGTTAATAGTCCAGACGTATCATCACTGTGAGCCGTATTAGAACTGTTTACACAGTTGACAACTGTTGAGCCGCATTACAACTGTGTAGGCGTATTATAACGGTTCAGGCGTTTTACTACTGTTCAGATGCATCAACTTAGGCATTTTAGAAAATTTTTCTAAGGCATTCCCTTAGACGTCTCTCAACTTAGGCGCATTAACTGTTTGTGAGTTTGATTACTGTTCAGGCGCATCACCCTGATACTTAGAATTTTTTTAAGAAATTTTTTCAAAAACTTTTTCATTTTTTTTCTTAATTCAAAATCTAAGAAAACAACAAAATATAAGAATGGTGAATTCAGAAGATTCTAAAAATAGAGTTCCAAAACTTAAAAATAGAGCTGATTTCAAAAATTTGTCTCTTAGGTTAAAACATCATTTAAATTCCATTGACACTGATCTTTGGAAATCTATAGAGAAAGGACCATACATTCCTATAATCACTGAGGGCCTGATAGAGGGTTTGTTTATACTAAAGATTCTCAAGAACCCTATCTTAAAGATGGTCTTCAAGGAGATGATTTGAGAAGAGTAAAGAATGATATCAAAGATATTCCTTGATGTGTAAAGGACTACCTTTGGAAGTTCTTGCAAGGCTTGATGGATATCAAACTGGATACACCATGTATAAAGCCTTAAAGACCATTTGTGAAGGAGGCAAGGAGATTCAAAATATCAAGAAACAAAATTTGAAAAGGCAATTATAATTGTTTCAACATTTGTCTAGAGAAACCATAAATCAAATGATGAACAGATTTGTTCAACTTACAACTGAGATGTCAACAGCTGGTATAAAGCCTGATCTTGAAGATCTAAATCTTAGACTACTCAATTCTTTACCCTCATCATGGAAACAAATAGTAACCATACTAAAACATACTGAGGAGTTCCCTATGGATCTAGATCTACTCATTGCCAAGATAGAGGCAATAGAGATTGATGAAAGCTTAAGGAATAATGATAGAGTAGCATCAACGTCTCTGTATCAGTTTGTTGCTTCTCCTGCAAACACTATTGAAAATGCATTCATGGCAAAAAATGAGAAAATTACAGAAGAAGAAGGAGATTTATTTATTGGACCAGGATTTTTCACTAATTCATCATTTACTAGTGCTCTTGCTTATACAACACAGTCTCATCCTCAATCTCCTCCTAAATCTCAGTCTCAAACATCTAATGTTCAAATAGAAACTTCTTCATCTAACTCTGCTAAATCTAGCAAAGTTAAAGATGTGATAAACATCCTATTAGAGGATGAATAGTCTAAAACTGCCTTCACTGCATTTATGGTTAGTTTTCAAGCATATCAAGGTAGCCATTTAACTCAATTAGACCTTGTTTTGCAGGATTTGTTTGAAATGGATCCTAAAAATGTTGAAGAGACGGACTTAAACTGGCAGATGGTGATGATTGCTTACAGGACACAAAAATACTCATATGTCAACAGGAAGTACAAGCCAAGTGCTAACAAGACTGTTGGGTTTGATAAGTCAAAATCAAGGTGTTTTAACTGTAACAGTTATGGATATTTCTCCAGAGAATGCTAAGCTCCAAGGAATAATGGAGGAAATGCTCAATCTAGTTCTAGCAATCAAAGGTTTCAACCAGCTCAGAAGACTTTTCAAAAGCCTTATCTCTTGTTGCAGAAAACCAGGGAGAAGATTGGTCAGAAAATAATGATCCAAAGATGGAAGGTGAGAATGAAGAAGATGACTATGATTGGAGTGACAAATCGGATCCTAAGGAGGATACAGATGAAGTAGCTCTAATGGAACAGTCTGATCAACCTAAGGTTGACACTTCATCTTCAAAATCTTAAACCTTATCTCCAAAATTCGCTGAAATCCCATCTGAAGTGAGTGAAAAACGCTGCACAAAATCATGCTATGAACATGTTGAATACTATAGAAACTACTCATATAAAATCTGTGAGAAACTAAAACAAGAAGAGTCAATGCATAACAAACTAAAATCTAATCATAAAATAGCAGATCAAAAGATTATTTCTCTTTAAAATTAATGAAACAAAACATTAAAAGAATTAGAAATTGTTTCTAAACAATTGGAAGAGATTATCAAAAATCTTGAACAGGAGAAGATAGCACATGCTGCTACTCAAATGGATCTTGCTAAAGTAAAAAGTTCAAAAATGATTGTAGAAAAACTGGTAAGTAAGAGAAAAGACAAACAAAAAGCAGGGTTAGGTTTCACTCATGAACCTATGCCTGAATCTATTACAAACACTTTACCAAGAAGATAAGGAAAATGTAAAAGTTTTTATTGAAAATGATCAAGAAAAGATTAAAAATGGTCATCCAATCAAGATAAAATCTTATGAACCTAAACAAACAAAACAAAACACTTCTGATCAAATTCATTCTGTATTAGAAGAAGTGAAAGATCAAAGCAAAGATAAAGATAAACAACAGGTAGGAACATTAAAAGATTCAAACACTATTAATCTAAAGCAAGTTCAATCTGAAAAAGAATCTTCTTTTGACGATGTTAAATCTAGAAGTAAACCAAGTTCTTCTAAGTCAAAGAATCAAATAATAAGAAAGAAATCATAAAAAAGAAATCTGAACAAAACAATAGTTCAGAAAAGTTGATCAAAGCAACAAATCAGGCAACAAAACTTAAACCAATAAAATTTGTGTCAGCCGGTTTGTTAAATATGAATTCTCTTCAAAACAACAAGGTAAATACTTTGAACAAATCTCACTCTGATCTGAAATCAAGATCAGATTCTAAGACTTTAGATGTAGCAAAAGGATTTGTTTCTAAAGGATTCAAGAAGGAAGTTCATGATAAACAGATGCAAAATAATTTGGCATAAAATAAAAATATGAAAAATGAAAAACAACAGTTTAACTATTTGACACCAAAATATAAAAATGAATCAAATATAGTGTCAATGTCAAAAGTTAACAAACAGTTGTTTATAACTCCACAAAAGTACTGTGAAATATGTGATATGAAAAATCACAATACTGTTGAGTGCTATTTCAACAAGTACGGTCACATATGTGACATCAGAAATCATTTCACAGTAGATTGTTATTTTAACAAATATTGTACTTATTATGATGAGAAGACTCACAATACTGCAAATTGTTATTTTAGAAAGAGATCACATACTAGA
>BJCM01207633.1:0-15318 GCA_018326385.1 Flaveria bidentis
TATATACATATACATATATAATATACATATATAGATATGTATATATATACATATATAGATATGTATATATATACATATATATATATATATATGTATATTATATATATACATATATATATACATATATATATATATATACATATATATATATATATATGTTAGGTCTAGGATTAATAGATATAATCCATTTTGTATAGGCTTAGAACTTGAATTAATATCTGTAATGAATGCTTGTAATTCGTTATTATATATGCATTAAATATATAGGTTAACCCATATATATGTGTTAATTTATGTATGTTTGCAGGTAAAACATTATAATTGGTGAATTTCTGAATAGGAAACATCTACGGATGAACATTTTGTTCTTCCGTGGATATGTTTCTTACAAGTAAATTACATCCGAAGATCTTTTGCGGATGAACAACTAGATCTAAAGAACAAGTTTGCTTCGGAAGAACAAGATTCCTACGGAAGAACAATTGCTTCGGAAGAACAAGATTCCTACGGAAGAACAATCAACTATGGAAGACTATTCATGCGGAGTCCAAACACTTGTATTCAAACAATACAAGTGTTACAAGTCAACAAGTCAACAAGGAAGTTATGCGAATCCCAAGAAATCCGATGATTCCTTAACGGAAACAATTCAAATCTCAAAAGATCCGGTGTTTCCTTAACAGAAACATCATTGTCTATAAATATGGATCCTAGGTTTCGAATCAAGCACGACTGTCACGGCTAAGATGACAATCATCCAAGCAACAACATCACAACCAAACATCACATCAAATCACACAAACCAAAACCCTAGCAACCGTCATATCATCAAACACTAAAATCAATATCATTCGTTCATTCATTGTTTATTCAATTGTAATCATTAACATCTTTTAATGAAATACATTTGAATTGAATATTTTTCCGATCATTAATTGTGTTTCATTCATTATGTTCATCATATTATTGAATCATTATTGATATTGAAATTAATCCAAACAATTAAACCATGTTAACGTTGATTCCGCAAACTTTGACTTGTCTTCAATATGCGGCTGCCGAACCAAAGAGGCTACCGAATTAGGGTTGCCGAACCAAAGAGGCTGCCGAACCAAAGTGGCCTTTACGGCCATAATAAGGATGCCGAATTTGAGTTTGCAACCTAGGGTTGCAAATGGGCTCGTGAACACTATTGGGTTTGTTACTTGGGCTCAATCATTAAAACAAAAAGAAAAGGAGGACTCGGAATGCTGATGGAAAAAAGGTGACAAGATAAGAATCTTCGACCCTGTAGAGATCAAACTGCTCCACCCAAGCTACATATCATACTTGCATGATAAATTCTTCCCAAAGTTGTCTGATGAAAGAGCACAAAATGATTTATGCTTATACATTCATTTGATACAAGTGGTGGATAAACTGCATGCAAAAGCATACAAGATAAGAAGGTATAATGTTGGGCTTTTGAAAGGAGTTAACATTAAAGAAATCTCAAAACTAAGAGTCTTAGAAGAAGATGAGCTGGAAATTGTCAATAATCAATGTGTGGTGGAAACCCTCATAACAGAAGAAAACATTTTGGGGCTGAATTTTGAGACACTTCAAAAGATATGCAAAATAGAGATCAAGTACAAATATGATGATCAAAAGGATGCAGTATCTTATTTCAACAAGAAAATGGTTTCAAGATTAAAGGAGCTTATAGTTTTAAAGAGCTGATTACAAGTGCCTAAGCCTAAGGGGGAGTACTGTTAGGTCTAGGATAATAGATCTAGTCCATTTTGTATAGGCTTAGAACTTGAATTAATATCTGTAATGAATGCTTGTAATTCATTATTATGTATGCATTAAATGTATAGGTTAACCCATATATATGTGTTGATTTATATATGTTTGTAGGTAAAACATTATAATTGGTGAATTTCTGAAATTAACCAAGTGTAAGAAACATCTACGGATGAACATTTTGTTCTTCCGTAGATATGTTTCTTACAAGTAAATTACATCCGAAGATCTTCTGCGGATGAACAACCAGATCTGAAGAACAATTTTGCTTCGGAAGAACAAGATTCCTACGGAAGAACAATTGCTTCAGAAGAACAAGATTCCTACGGAAGAACAATCAACTACGGAAGACTATTCATGCGGAGTCCAAACACTTGTATTCAAACAATACAAGTGTTACAAGTCAACAAAGAAGTTATGTGAATCAAGAAATCCGATGATTCCTTAACATAAACATTTCAAATCCCAAGAGATCCGGTATTTCCTTAACAGAAACATCATTGTCTATAAATATGGATCCTAGGTTTCGAATCAATCACGACTGCGACGGCTAAGACGACAATCATCCAAGCAACAACATCACAACCAAACATCACATCAAATCACACAAACCAAAACACTAGCAGCCGTCACATTATCAAACACTAAAATCAATATCATTCGTTCATTCATTGTTTATTCAATTGTAATCATTAACATCTTTAATGAAATACATTTGAATTGAATATTTGTCCGATCATTAATTGTGTTTCATTCATTGTGTTCATTATTTTATTGAATCATTATTGATATTGAAATTAATCCAAACAATTAAACTAGGTTAACGTTAATTTCACAAACTTTGACTTGTCTTCAACCAACACTAATATATATATATATATATTTGTTACTAGAAAGTGAGAATTCTTATTGCATAATGTATTTTTCTCGATTTACGTTTGATTCTGAAAAAAAAACATCATGTAATGTTGAAAAAGTGAAGTCAATTTTTAATAGGTAAAAGACCGGGCGAGCCATACATAAATAGTGAGTATAGCACAATTAGCTCCAATTATGTGTGAAACTAACATCAAAGTGTAGAATTTCAACAACTATAAGTTTTACAGAGTTTTGAAATTGGTTAGTGTGATTGTGTAAGCATGTGCGTGTGTAGACTATGATGTGTGCATATTGTGGAGTGTGTTGCATTGTTCAGTAGTGTGTTGTGGATGCAGGTATAATAACTTGTTTTGAAAGTTTAAATTTTATATGATGAAATTATGGTAGATAAACTATAGACCCACAAGTGAAAACTAGCACGCTTTAATGCGCGTATCAAGGTACAACAAAGTGAATGGTGACAAGCCATTTTCAGCTTATCTAACAGGTAAGTAGACAAATATTCTAATCTAGTGTAGGGTTTATATTTTTAAAAAGTTTGAAACTTGTAATATAATATATAAAATGTAATATTTTGAAAGTCTTCCATTATGTTTGACGCATAGATTCAACAAATGTCACATGCTCTGGTTTTGGGTTGTCTAGTTTTCATTTCAACCCATTCTAAATGTGAGAATTTATAAAAAGAAAGCATGTAGGAATCTAATAGATAATACATGTACTAATACATAGAGCATGTGAGATCCTCTCTTAAATGTTTCATTTGATCATTTCTATCATAAACACATGTGTGGGGTGGTTTGATACAAAAAAAATGTGAAGTAGAGACTCATGAGACTCACATAATCACATCTACTAATTTGAGGCATAAGTTGGTTACATCACCACATAACTACTTCTCTTTCTAACGTACTGTACCATTAGTGGTCAAAACTACGTAAAAAGCTTATACAATTCTCACGATTTTTTAATAAAATAAATTATATAGTTTAAGGTTACCATAAATACACACAATAACACCCCAATACATTTTATTGTGTTTATTGATAATGAGGCGTGTTATGAGGGTGATGGTAAAGGCACTTATGCAATAAGTTTAGTACAAGTTAAAAGTTGAAGTATCATGTATGATTTTAAGAATAATTTTTATTTAAATGGAGCTTTCAAGTAAATAGGGATATGTCCAATGTACAAGTCCAAAAACATAAGGTGCATAAATAAATGAAGTACTTTCTCTAGCACTAAGAGTCCTTTTTCTTTTTACCTCAATCTAAAAGTTGTGTAATGCGAAGTACTTGTTCTAGCATTTAAGTATCAACAAACTACCCTCACACGCATTATTGAGGTTTTTCATTCTCAACTTTCAACTTGGATTTTACGAAGTGTATTACATATATAAACTAGTCTTGTTTTAAAGATGGAAAGAAGTGTCTAGTAAAGTTTATTGTATTGTCTGTACCATATATAGTGGACAAATAAGAACTATTACATAGGTTGTGTTGGAAAACTTTTGATGCCAACTTGTTAAAAGTTTGACTTGTGTCTAGTTGAAACGAGTTTGGATTGAGTTGAAGTTTAAAGTAGATCTCCCTTCACGAAGTTCAGTTTTACTCCCTGAGTTTTGATAAAAACAACTATTTTTATTTAAAAGATTAAAAACCATTAATGTATATCCAATAGTTTATAAATTGTTTCACTTTCAATCTAAAAGTTATATAATTTGTTTCAACTTGATCCATTATAATAAAACTTTTGGACTAAAATTGAAACAACTTATAAAAACGTTTAAATATAAAATAATAGAACTTTTGTCAAATCTTAGGGCAAAATTGAAATTAACTCCAAATATTATTATATTATGTATGATAAACGCAACTATATGCTATTTATTAGGTTTATGGAGGTTTAGGGCTGGGTCTTATCGTATTTAAAAGTTTAGAGATGATGTGTAGAACTCACGTATTAAATATGCAAAAAACTTGTTTAATTATTTATGTGTTACATCTATAATTTTTTTCTATGTTTTTTATGAACTAAAATGTGAAATAATATAGTCTAGTCTTCTGATTTTAATTATTTTTAAAAATATAAAAAAATAAAAAATATATTTTTTTATTAAACAAGTTTAATCGTGTTAAAAACAGATCGAAAATTGATAGCATTAGTTAGGTTATATATAATTATAACCATACATATACATTAAAAGAATTCTAAAATTAGTGTTTAAAACGTAACACTCAATCTCTCTTAATTATACGAGCTTATCGTTTACTCAAACATGAGCTTTACTCGACTTAGCTAATTCCTTAGTAAAGCGTCTTACATGCTGTATACACACCTCTTCATAACATAAGATTATCTTCTAATCATCCCTATAAGGAAACTAACCGTTGTTTAAAAGTTATAATCTATACCAATGTGCTTACAAATACAATTATTCAAACAACGTCATAAAATAAAAAGATCAATAATAATAATAATAAATGAAGTAACATACTGATTGAGGAATATTATTTCATTTCGTCAAAGAAGTGCAGGAGTTGAGACAACATAATTTTCACCTGTCACGGGTGCTGCAGGGTCCCATATGCTGTCTAGTGTACCCCTGTGGCCCGACATATGTCGTGTACACATTAACCCTAAATCACACTCACTTTCACCTGCATATATATTAAGCCACTGAGTCTTTGAGTTCATCTCATCACTCACTCACCAACCTTAGTACACTTTCTTTGACCAACTGTTTAGTTTTCTTTACGTAAAGAATGATGCAGTATATACCAAGTTATGGGTATGAGTTCAGTAACTGTTCAAGTATTATCAGAAACTTGGTGTATGATCATGGAGGAGGAGATTTATCCGCCAACACCGAGGCGAAGGTAGCGGCAGCAGCGGACGAGAAGGCGGTAGCTGCGTGTAACAGACACAGCGAAGCGGAACGGAGACGACGGAAGAGGATCAATGGTCACCTTGCCACCCTCCGTAGCCTCCTCCCCAACACTGTCAAAGTACTACACTCAGCTTCCACAGTTACTCATTTTCCACCAAAATCATATTTTTTTATTCATTTTATTTTTTAAGGATAAAAAATAAAGATAACAGTTTCTGTAAGGTTTATGAAACTGTTTTGGACGACGAACTCTAAAAATATTCTACACTTGACAAGTGATTTCACATGCCAACTGAGTGTCAGATTCTTTTAGAGTTCGTTATCCTAGAAACAGAACATCTTAAAACCTGGTAGAAACTATTATGTTTTCCTATATCACTAGAAAAAGAAAAAAATCAAGATTTAGGTCATTGTATGTTTGGTTTAACAGGCAATTTATTTGACTTAAAACTCGTGTTGATTGCAACATTTTCTTTTTTGACAGGCCGATAAAGCTTCCTTACTAGCGGAGGTGGTGCGGCGTGTGAAGGAGTTAAAGAAGATGACCGCCGAATTGGATCCAACTGGTATGGATCAAAGAGATGACACGATAAAAGGTTGTGAATACTATATGATTCCTAGTGAAAATGATGAACTTGAGTTGACATACATTGGAGAAGACTCTAGTACCAAAAAGATTATGATAAAGGTGCGCATATGCTGCGATGATAGACCCGAACTGATAGTGGAGTTAACAAGAGCATTGGGATCGGTACATGTTAAAGTAGTGCGTTCCGAGATAGGGACTCTGGGTGGGAGGATAAAATGTGTGTTATGGGTTCAAGTCCCGTCTGTAACAAAAGACCAGGGGCTAAATGACCTACGAAGGGCGTTAAAGGTGGTTACGGACCGTGCATCGTTCTTGGATCTTCCTAGAAACAAGAGACCGCGTGTGTCGGGTTGTGTCTGATTTTGATCTTTTAGGGATGTTTATAATGTGAAACAGGAAGAAATTATTCTTGTATTAACTTGTGGCACTTTTGGAGGTGCATTTGTTGAATTCTTTGTACTTTGGTGTTAAAACACAAATCGCGATTGTGATAATGTCAATAAAGTAATGATAAGCAGCCCCTGTTTGTTTGCTAGATGGTACTTTAGTAGACATTAAAGTGAACCATAACTGGTGGATTAAGTTTGAAATAACGACATGGACTGATTTTGGATGGATTATCAAGCTCTTATTTCAAATTACATTGTAAAAGATTTATTAATTCATTTTTTATCTCAAAATTTTCTTTAAGCCACGGCCATACATATACTTTTATTGGTTTTCTTGACACATAATCATGACATCAATACGACTCGTATGGGCTTATATGAGTAGTATGCAACGACACCGAGTCACATCAATTAGAGATGACATTTATATATAATGATATACGAGTCTTATGATTTTATTATTTTCAATTTAGGATTATTGTTATCATATGACGTGATATAATATTCTTTGATATATATGTAATTTATTTGACATGACATTAATTTTGTTAAAAAGACAACCATACGTTTTTTTATATTTCATAATCTCAATATAGATGTTGTCTAAAGGAAGAAACCCAAATTGAAAGATGTTCTTTTACCAATGTTAACAACATTCTTGCACCAAGGGGAACCATAATTGAAGAATACTTGGGGTAGTCTGGAAATATTTGTTCATTTGGTGTAGGGGCATTTATACGGCTATTACAGGTCTTCACCAAGAATTTTGGTGCAACCTTCTGACGTTACGAGAAAACTATTCATTATGTTTACTTTTAAGTTTTTATAAATTTTTGTTTTAATGTATTCACTACAATTATACATTGATATCACTCGGTATATATGATCTTTATTGATTCAAACCAAGTCAACCACTATTCACATAAAACATTTATATTCAGAAGTTGTACAAAATATTTAATTTTTTAAACAACTTAAATCTCCACATTACCTGACAAGCAGCAGAACACAACGCCAGTATTCTACCCCAACAAAACACTCTAAATTTGTGTGTCGGTTCTTGCTTCTCTAAAATACATCACTAAACCTTCATATCGAAACTCCACCAATGCAGTTGAAAATGGGTATTCACTAACCCACACCACCACCTGCGTCGTTACTTGTGGCAGTTGGTGTAAGCTGTGCTAGCATCAAATAGTTTGTGTTTAACTACTTTTGTTGTTTTCATTGTTTATTAGTTCATCAACTTTATATTTGAGATCCATAACATCTATAACTTTAGTATTCTTGTGTTTAATATACAAACACATCAAGAACTCAAGTTAACTCTATTTCATGCATAATTATGATTAATACATATGTTATATGCAACTAGCACATGGAAATTAATTATTCATCTTCTAATTAGAAGTTTATGGAACCAAAGTTCTATGTAACAGTCATCTACTTCTTTCATTTCCTTAGTAGACTAACTAAAGTTTAGTGTAACAATAATCATATACTACTTCAGTTACCCTAGTAAACTTTTCTATTAAAGTTTTTACTTCAAAAGCCTTTTATTTCCTCTTTAACTTTATGTTTTAACATAACACCAAACGATACAAACATAAAGATTTTACTTGCATCAGAATCTAATAATAAATAAATAAGTACATTGTTGATTAGGAACATACCTAGTACCATATTTGGATCAGTTCATGCCTCCTCCTTTGTCAAAGTATAGACCCTTGTCTTGGCCTAGGGCTTCTTATTTCTTTTCTTCTAGGAATTCTTGCTTTATTCTCCATTTCCTTTCTTTGGCTTCTTGTAGTCACCTTTGAAACACTACAAGAAACAGTAGCTATGGAGGTGACAAAAGTCGTCGCTATAGGTTAAAAAGTCGTTGCTATAAGCTATAGCAACGGTACTTAGTCGCTAAAAGGTCGCCGCTATATACTCGTTGCTAAATCACATTCTTGTCATGGCAAAAAAAGTCGTCGTTATAGTGTACATTTATAGCGACGACAAGTCACCCCTATAATGTTGTCGCCAAAATCCAAGAATACGAAATTTAGTAAAATAAAAGAAAAAAATTATTTAACTATAGCGACGACTTTGGAGGCAACATGTCGTCGCTATAGAGTCTGTTTAATTTTTTTATTTTTAAAAAATTTCCAGATTTATAATATATATTTAATCCAGTCTCAATTGTTCAGTCTGTTTAAATTCCACAACATTATAATAAAAAGTTAAGTACTTAGATGTCAAAATACATAATAGTTGTCTAAACATGCCAAACATTTAACAAACAAATTAATCATTTGATCAAACACAAACAACCAACTTAATCACTTGTAGTATCTTCATCATCCCCTTTTTCATTCGGTTGACAAGATAATTTGTTGTTGTTGTTTTGTGACATCGAAAGGAGTTGATTGATTTATTCTTCCATTCGTGGATTTATTTGTAGTTGTTGCCATCTTTTATTTGATTGTCTAAGTTGTTCTTGCATTTCATTATATTGTGATGGGGTGCATACGTACTAGGAGTTACATCGACGGTAACACTTTTCACTTTTCGACCAACGCCCCGTATATGACCACGCCTAGATCCCAAGGAACATGCAAGAACCTCAACCTCATCAACCGATGTCTCATCTCCCGCGAAGCTTGACAATGATCTATTCATCTCATCTTGAATTTGTCTTACATTAAACAATAAAATAAACATTGTACAAGTTTGTGCCCATCCTCCATTTCTCGAAATGCCTCATATCACATTTCCTTTGTATATATACTTCTTCCATTTTGATTCATTTTTTTCTATAAATAGAATTAGATCTTCCAAACTACTTTGGCATAACCGTCTATTTCTTCGTAGGTTTAATAATAATAATTTTCCTTCTTTGGCATTTATCAAAGACAATCCCAATCACTTCCATCACAAACTCAAAGCCTCATTAGTCCGACGAGTCACCTCCCATGTGTCGCACTTCGATTGTTTCTTTAGCCCTATCAATGGGACACACATACCTTTTCCGATGCTGGCTGCATTGGGCCTATGTAACCAAATTTATATTTTCTTTAATTTCCTACACTATAATACTTCTCTAAAATAATTTGTTTTCAAACTGACTTGGCAGCTAAACCATAACCTCCCCACCATCAAGAGCTACCGCCCTCGAATCCCCACTGTCCTACAGGTGTATGGCTCTAGGGGTTTTACATTCACCGCTCCTTTAAAGAATTTTATCCTCCAAATTTAGGAGTTATGTAAATAGGTGAGGGTACTTGGTTTTCATCTTGCTAGGTAATTCCCAAGTTTTGTTTAGGACATCTCTATCCTTCACACTAAACTAACACTAGTTGTATTCTTTTTTTACTTAACTTTCTTTTTATGTATAAAGAATCTTTTTAGGTCGTTTAGTTAAATTTAGATTTTCACTAACTTGCATATCTTCTAAAGGTATAGCTTGAGATAGATCAGCCAAACACTTTCTTAAATCTGACACATGGAAAATATCATGTACTCCTTTCAATGCTTTAGGTAATTCCAACTTATAAGCAACTTCCCCAGTTGCTCCCTTTAGGGCTAATTGGAAGAAATCATGTACTCCTCTAAAATGAACCATTATACTTTGGGGCTAACTTTCCTCGTTTATGAATCTTATGACACCTTTCCATGGAGATACTTTTAACATAATGTAGTCTCCAACTAGGAACTCTAAGGGCCATCTATGAATGTTAGCATAACTCTTTTGCCTACGCTGGGAAGCTTTCAACCTCTATCTAATATGTGGATCTTATTTGTTGTTTCTAGTATCATCTCTATAACTACACAACTGATCCTTTTTGACCTTTATCCAATGGACTGTGTTCTATACTTTCTTCCATAAAGCACTTCGAATAATGCCATATTTATACTTGTGTGATAGCTATGATTATAGTAGAATTCAATCAATGGCGATGATTATCCCAACTACCACTAAAGTTGATTACATAAGAACATACGTATCCTTAAGATTTTACATTGCATGTTCATGATGTCCATCAGTATGAATATGCTAAGTAGTAATCAAGTTTAATCTTGTTCCCAGGTCTTTCTGGAAACTCATTTGGAATATTGATGTAAACCAGTTATCCCTATCAGAGATGATTGGTAGTAGTACATCATGTGTGCTCACAATTTGCTTAATGTATATATTTGCTAACTTTTTCAATAAATAACTCTTATTAATGGGTATAAAGTGTGCCAATTTAGTTATCTGGTTAACAATAATCCATATGGAATTATGCCCTACACGAGTTCTTAGAAGTTTTGTAATAGAGTCCATAATCACTTGATGCCATTTCTAAACTGGTAGTTCTATCTGATACAACAGAGTTATACTTAACATGTAAACAAATTAAGCACTTCTATGCATGTTGTGTAATTGATTTCTTCATATTGGTCCACCATGTCCATTCTAGGATGTATTGAGTATTTGGTTTTGTGAGTTTCATACAAAATTGTATCCTGAATACCTCCTATCTTTGAGATTCACATCCTATGCCCAAATCTTGGTATGTTGGCTTCTCCTTTTGTTACAACTTTTCCTTGCCCAGCATATGTTCTTTCTTGATGCTCTCATCCGTCATTGATATCTTGAGCCTCAACAATCGTATCCTTCCAATCAACCTTGACATCGATTTGCAAGCCTTCACCCAAAGTTGTTTTATTCTTTCCTTCTAACTTAGGGTGTCTTCTTTTCGAGGATGGTATTTAATTTATCAATCATAGTCATTGATAAGCTAAATCCATCTCCATTACCTTATATTTAGTTCCATTTTGGTCAAAAATATGTTAAAGGCTTTTATGATCAGGATATGCCATGAATTTGATACCATAAAGCTAGTGTCGCCACATCTTTAGTGCAAACACTATCACACCTAATTCCAAAACACTTAGTTGTCATGATGTATAGATAATAACCTTTTCCCGTTGCATTAGTACACAATCGAGACCATTATGTGAAGCATCACAGTATACCATGAAACCCTTGTACCTTTCTAGTAATGAAAGGAGGGTGGTGTTTCTACGTTTCTCTTTTAGGATATTAAGCTCTTCCTTTCGTTTAGGCCCCATATGGACACAACATTCTTTTGAATAAACAAGGTTAAAGACATGGAAATTTTGGAAAATTCTTGCATAAATCTTCAATAGTATCCTACTAGACCAATATAGCTTCTAATTTTATAGAAGTTCTTAAGAACATCCTACTTTGTTGTTGGTTCTATTTTAGATGGGTCTATTTGCATTCCAGCTTTGTTTATCATGTGATCAACAAATTGAACTTCTCTTTTTCAAAAGTCACACTTATATATATTTTTATAAAGTGTTTGTTAGGTCTCCAAAACCTTCCTCTGGTGGGTGACCATGATCATTATGGATCTTAGAATAGATCAGGATTTCATTGATAAATACAATAGTAAGTTTCTATAATTACGATCTATACTAGAATTCTTAAGGACTTCCCACTTTGTTATTTGTTCTATTTTATATAGATCTAATTGATTCTGACTTTGTATATCACATGACCAAGAAATTAAAATTATCTTTTCCAAAATTCACAATTACCAAACTTTACATATAGTTTCTCCTAGTCTCTAAAACCTTCCTCCGGTGGTCAACACGATCATTATCGATATTAGAATAAATTAGGATGTCATCGATAAAGACAATATCATGTTTTTCTAAGTACGATCTATAAACTCTATTCATGAGGTCAATATATGTTGGAGGGGCATTAGTTAATCTAAATGACATGACCAAGAATTCAAAAGGCTTATAGCAGGTCCTAATGTTGTCTTAGACATGTCTTATAGAAATAACGAGCTCCTTGAAGCTAATCAAACAAGTCATCAATACTTGGTAAAGGATACCTATTCTTTATTGTCAATTTATTTAACTCACATTAGTCAATTCACATATGTATTGCAAAGTAGTTTTTCATAAATAAAACTAGCGCATCCCATGGAGACATACTCTGTCTAATGAAGCCTAAGCTAAGTAACTCTTGAATTTCATTCATAGGTTTCTAGTAATTCGGATGGTACAAAAGGATAAGGAGCTTTGGAAACAAGTCTTACATTGGGTATTAGATTGAATAAAATTTGATTTGACGTTTAGGAAGGAGTCCTAATAAATCATTTAGGCAAACATCAGGATGATCATATACCATTGGGATATCTGAAATCTGCCTTTCAGGCTTATAATTGAAGGCATAGACTATGAAAGCTTCACTTCATTTCATTGTTTATTTATTAGCCTTAATCCTATATATTATGCGAATATTTTTACCGACACTATCTCTTTGAATTAATATGGCTTCATCGCATTACTTACATACTTCATCTAGCTTTTAGTCATAACTAATATAGTACTAATTAGCATTTAACTAGTCCATTCCTATTACCACATCGTATCCCATTAGATTCTTAGGCCCAAGGTCAAATAAGAACTCAAAGCCTTTCATCTTAAGTATACAATCCTTATATATAGTAGCTATTCAATCTTATCCATTTATAGTTTTCTACCTTATAAGCACAATCAAGTACTAGAGGTTTCATTCTCGTATACTTCACAAAGCAAGTCAACATGAAACTCTTGTCTACACTTGCATCAAATAACATTCTAGCATAAATGTTATTTAGAGGGAAAATACCCCTCACAACATCCTCATTCGCTGCTTGACCACCATGTTTGTTTAAATCAAGCACTCGACCCTTTGATGGGTTCTTTTCTCCTTGTTGAGATTTCTTTATCTTACAACAACTACTCTTTTGATGCCCCAACACTTAGTAGTAAAAGCATTCAACTCTCGTACTAGAATTTTACTACATAACCGGCTTGCTAACATCTATTGCATATTTAATCCTAGGATTCCTTCCAAGTCTTCCTTCTATCTGGGTTAACATTCTCTGTTTTCCTAAACATATATCTTTCACCAGAGGAATTTCCCTTCTTCTTGCTCCAATTTCTATTCTAATCATTCTTGTATTTCTCTTCACTGTTGACATCATCATATATTATTACATTTAACTCAACTGCCAAGCCAAAAGTCAATGTGCGGTTGTTTTCACTAGAATTTGAATTTTTGGTGGAAGCCTTTGGGTATAATATTTCATATGCCTTGACTCAAGAGGCACTAATGAGTCACCAACCAAGCCATTTCATTAAAGTTTGACGTATACTCACAATGCATCACAGTTCTTCTTTCAATTACGAGGAATCCTATCTTAAGTTTGTCTAGCTATTTGTGGACAAAACTTATTGAATACTAAACTCTTTATTTCATTCCACTCTATCTGGTCAATAGCATCTTGTCCTTTTTATGGCAATAGTTTTCCACTAATCTCAAGCTTCATCCTCAAATGAATATGCAACATATTTAACTGTTTGATCCTCCTAATATTCCTTTATTTTGATCACAACCTCCATTCTTGAGATCCAATGTTACTATGGCTATAGCATCATATGTTGGACCCTGAAAGGATCATACATGCCAACTCAAGTGGTGGATTGATGGTTGTTTTGCTGGAAAGCCCACAAGTCCAAGAATATATACAGATGAAGAATCTGCAAACAAGAAGACAAGTGTTAGCTAACCGCATTTGTATATGCAGAAGACATAGAACAAACACTGAAAAGTATTTGTTCTTCTGCATTAACAAATGCGGATAGCCAAAAACAAATACTGACAAGTTTTTGTACATCCGCATTAACTAATGCGGATGCCCGACAACAAATGCACATATGTGTTTGTTCATCCGCATTTGTCAATGACAATAATCAAACACTTATGCTGAAGACAAAGAAGAAATGCTGATCAAGATCAACACATCTATATTAGTCAATGCGGATGAACAAAAGAAATGCTGATGAAGACGTAGACTAGTTCTTAGATGCATAGGTCAAGGGTAGTTTAGTTATTTTGTAAAAGACATCTTGTCAGCCTATAATTAGAATAGAAAACCTCGTATGTGAGGTGACTGTTGATAGATTTTCTAGACAATTAGAATCTTCGGTTTACAAGGTGTCTGGTTACTATTTAATGCTCTTACCATAAGCATTCATTGTAACCGATTACCTCCATTAATACAAACACCATTTATGAGTATTTCTTGCATTTATTGTTCCTTGATTGTTTGATTCCGCCTTACTATCATTGAATCAACTGTGACATCCGTCACCTTAAGGTCCGTCAAGTAACGTGTTTACCCGTTAACGTTTCCTTGATCGTTCATTCCTCATCTTTATTAACTCCTTGTGTGGATATCATACTTGCTTTATCATCTTTGTGCTTGTGTTTCCTTTGTGAACGTGTGCTATGCTTGAAACTTTCACAAAATTTCATCATTATTAACACTAAATAAATCATTTTTATATAAAATCATTGTCATTAATATAACCATTTTTAAGTGTCAAGTATCATTAAATACATTTTTAACACTAATATAACGAACACTTTTAAAGTCGTTTTCAACCGAAACAAACTTTGGGAAATCGGGGGCTAAGTGCAGGGACTAAAATTGGCATTTTGCGAACTTGGGATGGGTATAAAAACCCCATTTTCCCAGCTATTCTTCATTCTTCGTCACTTCTTCTTCTCCATTCTTCTTCACTTCATAACTTCTTCTTCCTTGCACCAAAACCGCCCTGTTTCGTCTCGTTTTCGTCGTCTAGACTTCATCTACAAGCTAGTCTACTCCATCCTTGCAGGTAGACGACCTTGGTTGTCCCTTTCTTGCTTGTTTTACTGCTGTCCA
>BJCM01207637.1:0-22091 GCA_018326385.1 Flaveria bidentis
TATAAAAGGTGCTAAAATAATATACCATCACTTGCCTTAAAGTATCCCTAATATCTATCTATAGATACTAATAAAAGAAGATTTCTTTTGTCATTTGTCATTTTTTTAAACAATTTTTTTATATTTATCATTCTTCTAAAAATTATCATTTTATTTTCTCTTCAAAAGGGTATTAAACTAATTTAAACACTCAAACAATTTATCTTTCTTCATAAAAATTAATTTGGTCAATTGATATATTTTTCTCTCTCATCTATATATTTTTAAAATCAAACTATGTTTTTAAAAATAAATTTTATTAAGAAATATAAAATTCATATCTTTTCTAAAACATTGAACCTTTTGGAATAAAATATTTTAAATCAGTCCTTTTTTAAAATAATTATAAAAAATATCGAATTATCTAAAAGCAGTTTTATTAAAACAATCAGAATAATTAGAAACTTGAGTTTTTAATAAACAATAAATTTTTATAAGAAAATATTAAAATAAATATTTAAAAATAAAACTATTTAGATAAGAGAGTTAAAAATAGTAAAATTGTTTTATCTCTTGAACAAGTACGTATATATAATTTTATACATATCTTATATTATTATATCGTACTGTAACTTTTCATGGTTGTTACTAACTATAATCCGTTCAATAAATGGGTTTTCTAGACTATATATTAATCTATATATCTATCTATTTATAACCTATCTATTGTTTATTTACTTGAAATAGCTATTCATATGCAATTAAAATTATACTTTATCTTCAAACATAGTTTTATAATTCATAAATTTTTATTAGTAATTATTTATTGTTTTATTTATTCAACCCGTGTAATACACGGGATACTAACCTAGTCTATAAATATATTATTGAATGGGGATATATTCTTTGTTGTTCCACACTTCCACAACATACTATAAGAGTGTAAATGCCCCTCTCAATTCTCATCATCAACTAATATCTATCATCCATCTTTTTTCCCTAATTTGTTCATAGTCATGACAAAGGTATACCCTGACACCATCCTTTCCACTTGTATATCTTCCGATAAACACGCCGTTGAGGCTAGTAAGAACCCAATGGTCTTGACCGTGTGGAAGAAGTCTATGCTCCTCGGTTGCTTTGGATTTACAGTGTACGACTCCGCTGGCAATCTTAAATTTCGAGTAGACAACTATATGGCCTCGAGAAGCCGGGAGACTGTTCTCATGGATGCCTGTGGTCACACTCTCCACACCATTCACCATAAGGTAATGTATACACTTGTAACAAATTAAAAAAAAACAAGTTAATTTTAATTCCAGTATAAATTATTATGACGAGGTTTGTTTTTATTAGATGCTAAGCGTAGCAGATAATTTTCAGGTGTACGATGGTGAAACCTTGGTAAATCCACGATTTTCAGTGACCAAACATGTGAATGTTTTCAACACAGTCTCACTGGCATATGTGAGCACTGTAGGATCATCAAAGAATTTGAACAGAAGAAATGTGATCTACGAGATCGAAGGATCGTATGCTCAGAAGTCCTGCAAGGTGTATGATGACACGCGTCAGTGTGTTGCTGATGTTAGAAGTAACGAAGCCAAGGGCGGGGTTGGTCTTGGCGGAGATGTTTTTACTTTAGTCGTACGACTTTCAATGGATCCTGCCATCGTGATGACTCTCGTTATCGCCTATGATCAAATGTTTGATTCTTCAAGACACTTGTTTACATAAGTTTGGCTGAAACCACGTAGTTCAATTCTTAATTTTGTCAAGTCAAAATGTTGTCAAATCTCATTTTCTTTTATACCAGAGATTGTGTTACAACCTTAAATCATAGTACGGAAATAAACAATAGTCTGTTTAAATACATGTAACACAATTGTATTGATTGTGTACAATGAATTCAAAAAGTTTGTTCAAAATTAAGATCAATTGAGAAGATCCATTTCAATTATGGATTTCTTTCATGATGTGAAGCTTTTTTGTATAGAACCACATGACGGTTCCAACCCTAAACAGATTTGGGTATGATTCAACAACTATTAGAATTAGGTCAGCTTGAAATGTTTTGATAGATGAAAACCCTATCCCGTAGATAGATGTGAGTGGATTCAAGGATGTAGGGTTGTAAAAAAACTACTGGCTTGAAGCTCGTTCGAGAAAAGCTCGGCTCGGAAAAAGCCCAAATCTAAACGAGCCGGCTCGGCTCGGCTTGAATTCTAAACGAGCCGAACTCGAGCCAAGGTTAGCTCGGTTCGAGCTCGGTTCGAGCTCGGTTCGTTGGCTCGGCTCGTGACTCGGTGCATATAATATTTGTGTATATATATATTTATATAGTATAATAATTATTATTTTTATTACTACTATTATTATGATTATTATTTTAATATTAGGATTTCAAAAAGGTTTTCTTAAAATAAAACTGGATTTTTTAGAAACATTAAGTATTTTGTTTAAAAAATATATAATTTGATAGTAAATTGTTTATATATTCAAAATAATGATTTTTGTTCCCCTAAGTACGGAGTACTCAATAAAATATTAAAGCCTTAATCTATATTTTTTGTGCATATAAATTAATATGAAAAATTAAAAAGAAAAATAAATCGCGCCAGCTCGAATGAGCCATGAGCTGGCTCGAGCTTTTCACGAGCCGAACTCGAGCCAGTGTTTTGAGCTCTTTAAAATTTTCGAGTTGACTCGGCTCGGCTCAATAAGCTTCGAGCTCAAACCCATCCTGGCTCAACTCGTTTACAGCAGATGGAATAAATTCATATATGTTTGAAGTAAATTGATACAATAAAAGTTGAATTATCTAATAAATATACAAGATAAAGTTTATTATTTGTTTACTTTTCTATAATGCATAAAGTAAAAAAAATATTCGTTAAAAATTTTGAGAAACTATTAATAGACTTTTTGATATTTAATAGTCGTTATTTAGTATTTATTTTTTATCAAAACTATTATTGTGTACTGCTTCATAGAAACAAGTTCTTTGTTGGAAATTGGGGACGCATTTCATCTTGTTTCCTCTTCCTCTTGTATTTCTACATCTACTTGAAATTTTGCTTTCGTGACTTGATATATGGTATTTGTTCCATCTCATCCAAATGGTCTTACAAACAATGCACATTTTCATTGGTACTAGAGTGGTTTTTGTTCTTCGATAGATCAAACCTTGCTAATAATGAAAAATCAAATTTCGAATATTAGGAATCAAGATCCAGATAGAATTGTTGGCTTTCTCAATAGCTTTCTCAGCCTAACAGAAGCCAGAAGAAACGCAGGGACTGACTACAGACAGAACAGAAGAGAGGAAAGGGAGCTCAACGGTGCCATATGAGAGTGTCTTTTAAAGCTTTTAATTTATTAGCAATTTGGAGAATAAAAAGCTTCTTTATGTTGTGATTAAAGCAACACATCCAATACTATTACAGATAGGAGCAAGACGGTAAAAATAACAAAAAAGGGCATAAAGACGGCTACTTTACATAAATATATTCCTTTTCTAACAACTAATTTAAAAAACGTTTGCAACATGTTCCTCAATGCAGGTCAACTCAAGCCAGTTTCTCAATGTGGGCCATCTCATGCTGATTCCAACTTCAATCTGTCTTATAATCCCCAAACCACCGATCTCAAACCAATAATTAATTTCCAATCGGTTCTAAACTTGTTCCTCTCGAACAAGTCCCGTTTGTTCGAACAACTTGTTATAATTCGGACCCGTTACCCAAACTTGTTACCTTGTCTGACCCAATTCTTCCATTTCGCTAGATACATGAAAAAATAGTACCAATACTGTCACGAGTTACGGCACGCAAACAAAACATCTACCCTCACATTAAATCGAATGCAGCGACCATAGACAAAAGTTTATATAAAAGTACGTATTATAAAATTAGAGAAAATTTACTATACAAAGTTTAAAAATTCGTGCCAAGTATACGAAGTTAATTCCAACCATTAATTTAGGAGATGGAGGGTTTAGATTAAAGAAAAAATAATCACGCATGAAATGATAGCTAGAGGTGTAAATTCGAAACTTTTTTTTGAATTTATTCAGTTTTTTAAAACATATAACTTTTTATATGACACTATTTTTTTATAATTGAATTACACCATAAAATATAACATTTTATTCTCTTTAATTTGAGTATAGTATTGCTATACTTTTTTAAAAAAATGAACACGTTTTTTAAAAACGTATATGTGTTATGCGTATAACTTGTGTGATTATTAAATGCGTAATTATGAACATATTTTGCGTAATTAAAATATAACTTGCATATTATTTTTTA
Source organism: Flaveria bidentis (assembly GCA_018326385.1). Taxonomy (NCBI): domain Eukaryota; kingdom Viridiplantae; phylum Streptophyta; class Magnoliopsida; order Asterales; family Asteraceae; genus Flaveria; species Flaveria bidentis. The sequence continues at coordinate 4,290 of BJCM01207637.1, forward strand.
TAACATGAGTAATTAAGTAAGTTTACTTTGCATAATTATATATATATATATATATATATATATATATATATATAATTTGCGTAATTATGAATATAACTTGTATAATTATATACCTTTTATGCGTAATTATAACGTGGACGAAACTACCCTGCGTAAAAAAACACATGTTATGCTCTGATGATTTTGTACGTTTAGCACGAAAATTACATTTTGTATAGTAACCGGCCCTTATAAAACCAACATAAAATTATCAATAAACATAAATGAGTGCATTGACGATATTAAGTAATGTTTAAATTTATTATAGTCATCCTCAACGACTCAACGTTATCTAGATTCTTAGAAATTTCTTTTTTATTAATGTTTTCAATTTCATATGCCCTATGCATGAAACATTAAAACCCTGTGCTACAATAATATACCATCACGTGTCTAATTATGCGTCCCCAGTATTTATAATTTATAAATATATGTGTTCATTATGAATGGGATATATTCTTTTGTTGTTTCACAACTTGTTATAAGAGTGTAAAAGCCCCTCTCAATTCTCATCATCTACCAAAATCTCTCATCTGTTCTTCTCTAATCTGTTTGCCCTCATGACAAAGGTGTACCCCGAAACCATCCTTTCCGCTGAAACATCTTCCGATAAACACACCGCCAGGGCTAGTAAGAACCCGGTGGTCTTGACTGTGTGGAAGAAGTCTCTGCTCTTCGGTTGCTCCGGATTTACAGTGTACGACTCCACTGGCAATCTTAAATTTCGAGTAGACAACTATATGGCCTCGAGAAGTCGGGAGATTGTTCTCATGGATGCCTCTGGTCGCACTCTCCACACCATTCGCCACAAGGTAATGCATACACTTGCAACAACTTTTTATAAAAAAAAAATAATATCTTAAAGTTAATTACATGATGAATAATTAAGAAATGATTTGTTTTTACTAGATGTTGAGCATAGCAGACAATTTTCTCGTGTATGATGGTGATCAAGCCTCGATAAATCCACGATTTTTAGTGACCAAACATGTGAATGTTTTCAACACCAAGTCATTAGCATATGTGAGCACATTACGATCATCAAAGAACTCGAAGAGAAGAAATGTGACCTACGAGATTGAAGGATCGTACGCTCATAAGTCCTGCAAGGTGTATGATGAAACACGTCAGTGTGTTGCTGATATTAGAAGAAAAGAAGCCAAGGGAGGGGTTGGTCTTGGCGGAGATGTTTTTGCTTTAGTCGTACAACCTTCAATGGATCCTGCCATCGCGATGACTCTCGTTATCGCCCTTGATCAGATGTTTGATTCTTCAAGACATTTGTTTACATGATTTTGGTTGAAACCACCTGGTTCAATTCATGATTTTGTCAAGTCAAAATGTTGTCAAATCTCATTTCCTTTTATAGTTGAAACTGTGCTAACTTTTGAAATCATGAAATTGAAAATAAACGATATTATTGGGTTCAAAAATTCAAATGTTAACTTGGTTTGGACTTCCAACTTGAATTTTATACAAGACAGCTTGACTCGGCTCAAAATTAATTAATGAGTTAAATTCAAGCGAATTTCGAGTTATAAGCTATTTGAAATAATCCTAGTTTCACTATAGTTACTTTTAAATGAGTATGTTTATCTCAAATGAATAATATCAGCTATATATGGAGCAGGTCATGCATGTAAAAAAATACAATATGCTCAAAACTTAGATTATCGCTATAATACATTTTGTAATTGACATTTAATACACTTTAATAACTACTAGTAAAAATATACTTAAAAAGGAATTCTTATATCAATCCAGGGAGATCCATTTCAATCGTGGGTTTCATTCAAGATATGAAGCGCTTTGTCTCAAAGAGACACTGATCAGTTCCAACCCTAAATGGGTTCGGGTTTGATCAACAACGGTTAGAACCGAGTCAAGTCGAAACCGTTGTGGATGAAAACCCTGCGTGATAGGAATTAACATGAGTAGATTCATGGCCGGTATAAATTGATGTTGTTTTAGAATAACTTGATATATTTTAAAAATAAATGTAAAGTTTATACGAGAATAAAAAGTAGTGGGTTCAAATATAAATTTGGTTTGAACTTTACTATAAACCTGGTTCCAGCATAGTTCACAAATGAATAATATCAGCTATTAATGGACCGTGTCATACATGTAAAAAACGTACAAAATGTATTTTAATCAATGTTGTAAAAATCAATAGATGTTAGCCGGGCGGCAAGGTGGGGACTAGGGATTAATGGGATTGGAATTTTCATATATTATTTTTAGTCTTATATATAAATATACACAATTTAATTTTAATTTTAATTTTAGAAAAAAGTTAAGTTTTTGCTTGATTTTCCAAGTTTTGGCCGGAATTTTTGAAAGTTGGGAAGTCACGGAATCTTGCCGAAAACTCGCCGGAATCACCGTTTTTTGGCCGATTAAGACCGTCTAGGTCCGATTTTGACCAACGTTGACCGATTACCGATTATTGTCTCCGACTACATGAAATCGCCAAGTTTGACTCCGGATTTCCGATTCCTCGCCGATTAATTGGCGCATAGCACCGCTTTTTGTAACATTAATTTTAATTGACATTTATACTCTTGTTACTCGTAAATATGAAGGGAAACAACGAGAGTATGTAGATCAATCAAACGAGATCCGTTTCAATTATGTGTTTCTTCACCATGTAAGTTGTTTGTAGAAATGCACAAATCATTTCCAAAACCAAAACGGGTTCGGGTGTTTGGTCAACAACAGTTAAAACCGCATCAGGGCGGAACCGTTTTGATGGATGAACAGTTGAACACACCCGCGGGTAGAAAGTGGTGTGACGGGTTCGAACTCGAATTGGAACCTTTTTAGAACAACATAATGTTTCTTATAAAAATAATTAATTGTCAATTATATATACATAATAAAGTTCATGGTTTATTTATCTTTAAAACTTTGGAAAGTAAAAACAAAAACAAAAAATCATAACAAAAATCAAGATTCAAAGAAATTACGAATACATTATAAATGTTTAATTTCATCGTCGTTTAGTTTTTAATCTTCCTTGGAACTACTGTTGTTGCATATTGTTCCATCAAAAGCGAGCTATGAATGGAAAGTGGGAATGTCCGTCCACATGCTACCTCTTTCTCGTGTGTTTTTTTTCTTCTAGTTGAATTTCGCATTCGATCCTTGCAATATGTCCGTCCAAGCGATCTTTCAAACAAATAGAGATTTTCATCACCGCTGGACTACGCTTTGTTCTTAACATAGATAAAACATTCCCGCTACGTTTAAAAAAAAGGATTCTAAAGCTACCAGGAAAGTCATGTACGAGTATTTTTTTTTTAGAGCTTTTTTATTCATTTATTTACAATTTTAATAAATAGAGTGTTCTTTAGTGTTGTGATTGAATCAACATATCCAGTCATATATATCTATACTAACATATGAGAACAAAATAATTAATAAAGATGAAAAAAAGGTAAAATAACAGTTTATTAACTGATATACATAGTTGTTCTGATATGGCTTGATTTCAAAAACGATTTGAACATGTTCCTCAACTCAGGTCATCTCAACCGGGTCCAAACTAGTTCACGCCTTAGAACCCCCATACCTGTCTCAAATCAGTGATTCCTATCGGTTCTGAACTGATTCCTCTCAAACCGGTCCCCTTTTTGTTTCGGATGCAAATACACCAGAACCATTTTTTTTGCATCCCTATTGAGTGTTCTTTGCTAGAAATGAAGTTTCTGTGATTTGAAAATTAAATTGGAATACAAGTGGTAGACATACCCCAAAGTAGCCTCACTTCACATTTTGATAAAGATAAATTCAAGAATAGAATAAAGAAACGAATCGTAGAGTATAAATTTTATATAATGAGAATTTAACCACCACAATATTGAAAATGCTAAAGAAACATAGCCATAAATTAATAATATATATTAACAAGTAGAAGAATCGTCATAAATGACATTTTTAGCCCGCAATAGAAAAGTTTAATGTCTTTTGTACAATCAAACATTGGAGTTTTTGTGCATAGATTTGTTGAACCATCTGCATAAGTAGTTGTACCTCTGCTCTGTATATAGTGGTTCCTGTGATTGCGTAAGATAAGCAACGAATTTAGATTAACATGCCAAATTAGTCAAGGGTCCTTTTAGCAGAAAAAGGTGAGTGGCTTTAAGTATAAGATGGTGGATTTGAAGGAATAATAGTCAAACACTTAAAAGGGTCAACTGTACAAAGTTTATTTCAATAAGTATTATACGACCTCGTGATTCGTTTGATTATTCAAATATTTTTATTTTTATTTTAATTACATTGTTTTGTAATTATGATTAACGTGATAAATGTTCATAAGATATTATAAAAAATAGAAAAAAAATGTTTATGGGGTAATAAACATGTTAATGTTTAGGATTCGTTAGTAACCATCTTTATATGAAATTTATCTTTCATTAGTTTAATTCAGCTCCCTAACATTAAAAGTATATTAGTTTACCTGATCACCAAGTTTATCTAAAAGCCTATTTTAAGTCGCTCTTGTAATCTCTTTTTAACAATCTAATAATAATATTTTCTCCAAACTTATAACGTCATTTACTAGGTTAACCCAACCGTAATTAAATAACCTGCCTCGAGCCGAACACATTACAGACCACCCATCTTGCCACCTCTAGGCAATGTTAAAAAAACAGATTAAGCAGAAGTTTCACAAGATATGACCACTTAGATTAACCTCAGAAAGCGAAGGTGTTAAGCAAGAATAAAGACCAAATCTTAGAAGATTTAGTTTAATCAATGTTTATATTGGGTATGTTTATCAAATATTATTGAGTCAGCAGTTTGGTTTGGTATTTGATTAGGTTTAGAAATAATTTAGAAATAAGGGTTGGGTAAGCAAGAATAAAGACAGGGTTCTGTTTTTCTTTTTCTTTTTTTTTTTGGTGGGGGTGGGGGGCAGATTTGGAGCATCTTTTGGCAGGCCCAAATCTTAGAAGAATTAGTTTTAATTAATGTTCATATTGGGTATGTTAATCAAATATTTTTGAGTCAGCAATTTGGTTTGGTATTTGATTAGGTTTAGGAGTCTTGTATTCCAAGTTTCTGTATAAATAGGATCTTGGGGGTAATGTTTGGTGTGTGATATCTGGGTGATTAATAAAATTTATAGTCTCGAGCAGTTGCTCATCTTCTGGTGTTCAGATTTTCTGGACTTTCGCAAGTGTTAAAACCAATTGTGCCAACAGAAAGGAACTAAAGTGTGTTGTTAAATCCACTTAACTTCCTAAAATAGGAACTGAACAGAAATCTGGAATATCATTATGACGAGTTGCACAGAATTATATTACCCTGAATATTTTAACGTCTATAATCGTTATAGTTTGAAGAAAAAGAAAACTTGTCAAAACGCTAAAAAAGTGTGAAGATAACAAGGCTCGATATACTTACATGTACGGTACTCAGAGGACAGAAAAAGATTTCAGTTTCAAGTATCATTCTGCACTTTTGTGATCATGAAAGTGCCAAAATAATTGATATCAGTGGCTGTATGTCTGATTCTAGTGATGTTTCCCATCATCGAACTGTAACTCCCAGAAATTTATTCATAACGTTCTTAAATGCCTGTGACAGAAATGTAGAATGTAGTCTTTCTCAATCAAATACTGGTTTTGGATGATTTTAGGATTAAAAATGGCTTTAAAATAGTAAAGTTGATAATATATATGGTTGAATACAAATGCATGAATCAAAAAGAAAGAGAGAAAAAAAGAGAGATGCTAAAGAATTGGATTGACTTCTCATTTGGAAGAAAAATATAGAAGTCCATAACAAAATTCATGTAAATAACTGACTTATAATTTAGAGTGAGAGCGCTTATTCTACAATGAGGAAACAAGGTGAAATAAGAACCAATAAAGTGTGTACTTTTTTATATAATAGGCAAACTTACATTTCAAGTGACTTATAGTTCAAACAATGTTAAAAAGGCAACTGTGCAATGTGTGTTATTGCCCAAATAAGCACATACCCAACCTCAAAAGAAGAATTAAAGAAATACAAAAAACACGATGCTAGAGATTTACCATATAATTTATGTTAATGTTTTACCTGGCATGAAAATGACTCCTTTCCATTAAGAAGTATATCCATTGCAGCAAATTGGTCATCAAATACACCATAAAATGCCCGGTAGAATTCATTCCTGGAAGCAGCAGAATCAAACCATAGTCTGATATCTTTACAGCAACTATTTTCTTTCGTCTTCTTTTTGGTATCTCAGGTAGGGTGATAAAGATAAACAAATTATGGATGATTTGGATATTTACCTGTTTTCTTCATTAGTTAGCTGATCCATTTCTTCAAATTTCCTAGTAAGCACTTCAGCTCCTACTGGAGAAACCAAGTGCAGTACTAAAGCCTCCAAAGTTCTTGGAAAGTGATGCTAACGTAGTGCAAGCAATTTAAAGGCGGCTGATTAGATATTCAGTTTGGGTATTGAGTAAAAGTGGGCAAGAGTCAAAATGCACTCTCAAGTGCGGGACAAGAGGGGTCAGGCTGCAACACTATTTTCTCCGCATTTTAAAATTTTATCAAGCATGAGTGCAAAAAAATATATTATTACATAATAACACAAATTAACACAGATAATAGCTGAATGTGTCTAAAGTGGGGTTCAACTATAACATGCACCCTTCAAATGCAGGACAAGAGGGACTAGGTCGAGTCAGGCTGACCTGCAATCATCTTTTATCATTACATAACTTAATAAAGTTAATGTGTTTAGTGTGATTTTCCGATAGTAATCTTTTAATAAATCAAGTTTGGAGGTTTTATGTATTTAAATACATTTAGTGATGACTTTCGACCCTTTTGACCCGTTGGAGATAAAACATTACTCAAATCAACCCATTTATAGTTAAATGGATGATATTGACACCTGTAACAGATAGGATAAGAAGCTGGAAAACTCACCACCATGGCAAGGAACATCTTTTGAAGATTAAGTGGTTCAAGAGCCCAAAAAATATTAGCAACTGGGTCGTCCTCCAGGTGATACAATTCTGAGATCATAGTTTTTTTGGGATTGGTTTTCTCCATATCAGGACGCAAATCCACTGCATTACCCAAATCAGCAGCATTGACATGGTCATGGACTAAGGAAACAAGTTCGTGGAGAGATCTGAGAGCACAAGGATCCAGATCATGTAACATATTCCCACCTGGTAAATAAATCGCTTCGTAATTGATTATTTTTGTTAATCTTGAGAAAAATAAACAAAAACATCTGAGATGTCTTTCAAGCTGTAGATGAATAAGAAATATATAGATTTATTTTTATTGTCTAACCTGATGATTCATAAGAAGGCTTATTACTCACACAAGGGGAGGTCTTACACAGCATCTGATCCTGTTCAATCATGAAAGAAGATGAAATGCTAAAGTAAAATTATAATTTTGAGTCACGGAAAGCATTAAAAAGTGTAGTTAACCACGCCTCATCCCGGTAATGCAAAACACATAATAAATGGGAGGAAGTGTATACCATTTCTTTGTCGGTCAGTCTTGAAGATTACCAGTTTGATACAGACATGAAACATGGAACATATTGCAAAAAAAATAAATACCAGCTTATGTATGTTGTTCTAATTCATGTAGAAACATAAAAAAGAGTGAAGAAAATACCTTTTCAGTATTCTGCGTAAATAATACGAATCCATGTGTTCCAACATGCTGGACATCATTTCAGACTGCCACCAGAAGTTAACAGCAACTGTCAAACTTTCACTGTCAACTTGGTGAAACCTGGGTAGAATATCTAAATTAAAAGTAACAAAAAAAATACATGTACACTTAGTGTCTAAGAAATTAATTATTTCAGATTTACTCAGGTAGTACACATTCTATGTCAGTAACTCATGAAATTATATCATTCAATCATTATTTTTGAGAGTACCAACTATTTTCCTCGTGAATAACTTTTGTCAAAGATTATTTGAAACAAATGCAACAATATCATCATTGTATTGGGAGATTCAAGATTCATATAACGATTGTCATGAATGGCTTTAAAAGATATCAGTATATAGAGATGAGGCCGTTATGAATTTATTTGTTAGAAACTTTATAGCCCCAATCGATTTAGTTTATCTAAAGAAATTATTCCTAACATTATTAAATTTAAGATTGCCAAATAAAAAAGATTGTTGTAGATGTTGGAGTACATAGGAATGCATGAGATTGCAAGTCTTACCACCCTTCAGGAATAAAAAGTGCATCGCCTTCATGAAGAATCACCCTCTGTGAATACTTTTTCAAGTTTTCTGCTCTTGGATGAACGGAAAGGTCCAGTTTACCTAAGGGAACAGCGCTGTAAAACACAGAAAACATATAATTTACTTCTACTTGGAGGTGCTTCTAGTTTGAAATATAGGGTAGAATAGAAACATAATTATAAGTTTCCCTGACATATACAGAAATTAGTACCTGTGGTTTGAAGCCTCCCCATACAAATGCATAGGATACAAGAAGGGAGTGGCTGAAGGGGGCCACAGATCAACTAAACAAAAGGAAATTTACCAAAAAATGAAAAGAAAGTAATATATATATATATATGTTAGTATTACACCCACAATTCATAATCTTATAGAAGGAAAGTCCAAAAGTAGTTCATAGTTTCTTAAATGTATGATTACCAGATGTTACAACTATTTGTTAATTCACTTGTACGTGTGAAGTTTTCTTATGGAAAATCAATTAATACCTTAGAGAATTGTGGTAGCAAGTCTCCAGTACCACCCCCAACCAAGCATAACATAGTGCCAAAAATAAATGTACGAGTATCAAAAGGTGTATTATCTTGTCTCTTGTGTAATGATACAATGATACTAGAGCTAAACTTCCTTAATAACATTTTTTGGTTGCGTAGGTATATAGAAATTGTTTCCCTTGGTAAGTGAAGAAAACAACACCTTGCTTGCTTCCAGAGACCACACATAAAAGATTATGATGTGGATCATAGTGTGTGCTTGATCTTGTTTGAGCACTATTCATCCATAGATTGATAGAAGCCATGGTCTTTGTCTCTAGAAACAGCGGCTAGACAAATCAAACAAGTGTAGTAAAATGTGAATATAAAGACACACATACATATAGGTAGTCAAAGCTGGTGCACTACTCAAGGCACAAAGAGCTAGCTAGGCACAAGGTGCAGAAATCGCATGCCGAGACAAAAGGAAAATGCATAATAGTAGTTAAACAAAAAACCTAATAAATATATTAAAAGATGACTATCGCCAACCAAATGGTTAAAACCTAATAGAATTAGAAAATAATCAGATTAATAACAAAGTTCAAAACTAATAACAATTCAAAAAATAAGCAATATTCATTGTTCATCAATCACCAACCAAATGGTTAAAAACTCATAAAAATATTAAAAGATGAATATCGCTCCGCACCATAGGCACCATACCTCGGTTTCCCTTTTAAAAGCTCCCTCGAGCAATTTTGACTACTACGATATATATGTATTCTTGTATGCATATGTATGTAGGTGTGTGTGTGTGTACATTGTTGGGTAAATTACTAAATAAGAGAAAAATCATCAAACCATGGTGTACATACCGTTTGTATATCTTCTATAAGACCTCCTAATTGAACCCTCTCTTCTTTCTCGATATTCATAATTGGTACCTATATCATTATACACACGTTTTGAATCATAAGTACATACATAATCACCCCTAAGTTAACTAAGATCAACATTTTCACTTAAATGGTACTAGAATAGTTTTTTAGGCAATGGAAAACTAAAACCTCTTGGGGTGTGTTTGGATTTGCATTTTGAAATTGGTTATGTAATACTAAATGATCACAATCAGATGATAACTTGTCATAAATTGTGTTGCAGCGAATAGTTTGGAAGGACTTTCGTTGTTTGAAGTTGTGATTTGAGTGCTTGGTAAATTCTTATTATTTAGGGAACTAATAGATCATGGTATTATATTGTTGAAGTACTGAAATCTAAAAAAATATAGGAACTATTAACTATAAGAAAATTTAGAAAAGAAAAAACTACAAACCACATTTTTTCCCAAAATAACAGCGGTAGTTTCAATAATACACTTTTACTAGTGTTGTTAACAATCAAAAGTGGGTACATAATATTATTTTTTTAAGTGCAATCGTCAAGTGTGAAACTGATTATTCGGAAATTGATTATTCAGCGTCTGAGTAATTAAACAATCATTATCCAAGTATCCAAGCACAAAAAAGTGATTGTTATAGCTTCAAATAACAATAAAGAGATAATCAAGTTTATAACACTCATCCAAACACTTCCTTAACAATGAAAGTACATAATAATTTATCATGGAACCCTTTGTGTGTAGCAAATACTAACCTGTGCTAAATAAATTTGACAAGGAGCATTCCCAACTAACAGATTATCTTGCTCTGTTTGAAAGCTTTCTGGCAAAAGCTTCTCTTTACTAGAGCAAGATGTGTGCCCTACCTTGCTCTGCAAGGAAAATTCCTTGCAATATCCAATAAAGGTAGCAAAGGGTAACTGGACCTATAAGAGAAACAAACTAACTGTATAGCATCCAAAGCATAACCTATATGATAAACAATATCATGTAACGCTGAATAAGAAAAATACCCTCTCATGGTTTCTGATATCGCCGTAAAAGACTGGAGCAGATTTGGACAGCATAACTTCCACGGTTGATGACCCTGCTAGTTCCTATATATCCATCCATGTATAAAAGGAAAGGTAAATTTGAACCTGTGTAACTAACCCATATGAATGTGGTAAATTGAATAAGCATGCCTGCTTCTGATTTGGAACATGTTTAATAGATACAAAACTGTAAATAAACCTAACCATGGACACGTGTCTGCGTGAGGTGATGTTTAGCAGAGGACCATATGTGGTTAAGGATTTTATTTCTTGTAATATAAAGAGGTAGGTGTGTTAAGCCCTAAAAATAAGTTGATGTGCAGTTGTGCATCATCTAGGTCATTTGTGATTTGTGCAATGCTTCTCAACCTATGCATTGTGTATACGCGCGCTTAACAAAAAAGCTCTCCATCCCCTAAATTTTCATGATTACTAGAACCCCAACCCTTGTCATTGCAACATAGGGTGCAATCCACGTTTTAGGGTTCGCGTGAATAATATATCTTCAAATTGATGGACCTACTGTTATAATTTCTAGCAACCTGCATCATATAAGTTTTTGAACAAACTTAGAAGCTATCAACTCCCAAAATGCTCAGTTACCTCTGCTACTAAATTTAGGTATACCAGTCAGAAAACACTTTTTTTCGAACAGACAATCCATTAATAATATGAGATATCCCAATCCACTCAGGAAAACTGTTCATACCTGTTAACAAAACGAAAATAAGCTCCTAACTGAACTTTCCATCAATCAATGATGTCTTACAACATAAAAAAAACTCACGTATTAGCTTACGGATCCAACCAATCACCTAATATTGCAACTAGCTTTGAAAACCGAAACCAATCGAGTGTATAAGACGAACCTCTAAGTAATTAAGACCACCAGTTGATGGATTCCACTTACTGAAAGCCTTCCAATCGTTGATGCATCCATGAATAACCTATAGTTGGGCAAACAATATCAAATAAGTGCAAAAGTTAACTCTGGTGCAAAAATCAGAAGATGAGTGCATGAGTAAATTGTGTATTTATTGGATTGGACATTACAGCAGGAACATTTTTAGGTTCGATTTGTGAAGTGAACTCTTGTGCTGATGGAATTGCGTCGATTTTGATGATTCGAGTAGATTCTTCTACCATCGTTGATCGCGAGTTGCAGTGAAGACGAAAACGGTGGGGGTTATGCGTTCGTGAGTCCTAACGGCGTCAAATTGCTATTGGCGTGGGTACTAGGTGTGACCGGCGTGTGTGTTTGTTTTTTGACGTGTATTTTGATAATTTCTGAATGATTAAGGATTTGTTTGGTATAAAGTAATTGAATGAATAAATGAATTGAATAAATAAGTGTATGAAATAAATGAAAAAATTAAATAAATTATTATATTATATTGTTATGTTTTGTTACATTTTATGAATAAATTAATCATGACATTATGTTAGTTGTTAGGTATTAAAAAATTGAATCAATGAAATGTAAAAGTGGTTATGATAATGATGGCGAGCGATGGTGGACCGAGTGTGGTTTCCTGCGTCGGCGGTGGTTTCCGACGGCGGCGGTGGTTTCCGGTGGCCGGCGGTGGTTTCCGACGGTGGTTGGCGGTGGTTTCCGACGGCGGCGGTGGTTTTCGATGGCCATGGTTTTCAACGACAGAAGTGGTCGGCGGTGGTTCCCAGCGGGGAAGGTGGCCTTCAATGGTGTTCCTGGGGCGGTGGTGGTTGTTATGGTGTGTGAGTGGTGTGGTGACTAAAGATAGAAGAATGAATGAAATAAAAAAAATGGTAGATGGAATGAATTTGAGAGAATTAAATCAACTATGTTATGGTTCATTCCATTACCTTCGTCAACAAAACATGTCTTGTTTATTCACCTTTAATGGTTCATTACATTCCGCCACTCATTCATTCATACCAAACACTACCTAAGTATTGAATTAACAAGAGATCTAAATTATTAAGTACTGAACCATTAAGAGGTCTGATGTCACACCCCGACCGACGGCGGAATCATCGGGGCGATCGAATGTGAATCAATTGCTCATAGCATATGGTAGTAGTTACATTGAAATAATATTAAATGTCATTTTTATTGAACAATACAAATCAATCAATATAATACAATCAATTTATAACATAATGAAAATTGTCTTTAGCTTTGACTAAGGGCAAATCCTAACTATGCATTTAGAAGTCCACTAATATTCATTTCTGAAAAAATATGAGAAAGTAATGATTCAGCTAACAAATTAGCCGGTGAGTAAATATAGGTTTGAATACATATATAGATTGATTATATAGATTGAAAACAATTCAATTCACATGGAATTGTCAAAACTTATAATGCAAGAGTGTAACATAAAAGACAAACCAACACAATCAAACCTAATGACTGAATTGACTCGATCCGTAGACGAAGCCTTATAGAATGAATGATTCCGGTTCCAATCACTGTGTGACTAAAAAAATGGAATGGATTTGTCAAACCAATAGATCTATTATTTTTATCGTAGTTGCATGAATTAATAATTGTGTTATCATCAAGTTTATCTAACTATGAAAACATAACTGCGAGTAATAACATAATATTGTTGAATTAAAATTAAACTGAAATAGAATAACAAGGAATGTCAATGAGTGAATATGAAATCACATGATTTCCTCAAAATACAAAACACATAAAAAGGACGATGAATATTCACTTTGTATAATAGGATGTGAATGATTTGAATTTTAGAAGTGAAGATAAACACCAATGGTTTTTCTCACGACTAACCTAAGAAAAGGGGTCATGTATTAAATAGTGATTTAAAAAATAGACGTTGATAAGGGTTTTCAATTGGGATTTGGGATTCCAATAAAATGTAATAACTTTATTAAACAAAATAAATTAATTGAATAATTCAACTTAAAAATAATAAATAATTAATGAAATGGAATTATTAACTACAATGAAATATTAAATTTTAATAATTACTTATGAATTAACTTGTTGAAAATGATTGATTGAATATTTAACTATTTAAAGGATTTACAAAATTTAAGACTTACAAATGAGTTATTAACATTTTTATAACATTTATATTCTTTAAAAGATATTAAAATATAAAAGTATTATCTTTAAAATTTCCAAAAATTAATTAATAATTTCTGAAATAATTGTAGTTAAGAAAATTATTTTTATTTTGATTTTAAAAAATTAGAAAATAATGATTATAATACTTGTTTTAAAAATAATATGCCATGGACCGGGGTCGAACCCGAGTCCTCTTTGGGTGAAGCGTGCGGTTTACCAATTGGGCAGAAACCCATTTCTGGCTAAAAAGCTGAGTTGAAATCTTGAAAAAAACTAGATATTTCCCCCAAATCCACATAAACCTTAATTACAAATTGATTGAATTGGACAAGAAATCGATGTTGATAGTCGAATTAAGCATAGGGCTTTCGTTCCCCACCGTAAATCAAGTGTGTTTGTGTATTAAATTACCTGGATTGAGATGTAATCAATGGTAGTTAGAAGGAACGGGGTCGAGACTGTGGTAGATTCGTATTGGGATAATTCTTGGTGGTTTGATTCAATTAAACATTTGGAAAGCTTCTTATGATGATGAAGATTGATTTCCCTCTATCAATTTCTGGTTACGAGGTTCAAAAGGTGTTGAACGATAGTTGCAGGTTTGTGATGAGTATGGGAATTGAATGTGACGCTTGTGTGTGTTATTTGTGAAATTGGATGTTTTATAAAGGTTAAATGAATTGTGTATAATGTTTACACTATGTTATATGGCTTCAATTTTATATGTTTCGATTTGAACACGTTTTAACTTGGATTCGGTTGTTTCACTTTGGTATTGAATATTTTATGCGTTATTTGACTAAATTGATACAGTAGTTATGATTTAAATGATCACATGTTTGATATTGATTAATGAATTTGCCCGTTGATCGATTTTCTTTTTGAAACAGGTTGAGCTTGAATGGAGGTTTTGGTTTTGAGTTTGAATGGGTCTAAATAGACAATATTTTCGAATTAAATAGGGTAATGAGTTCGAATCATCATGCGAGAACGGTGGAACGGTTAGATTGGGTTTATGTTAATTGATTTTAATAGATTAGCCATTAGGAGACTTGGTCGGAATGGTGGCCGGAGACAAGGGGGCGACGATGGGAGTGGGGTTGGGTTAATTTAAAAGAAAGTTGCACTTTGGTCTCTGTTCTTTTTAGTTGTTATCATTTTATGTAAAAAGATTTTAATTTTAGGTTTAAAAATTGCAATTTAAACCCTTAACTTTATAAACCATATTTAATTACTAAATCATTTTTATTTCATAAAGTCTTTATAAACCTTATAACTAAGCTCGTATTTAAGAATAATCTCTATAAATGTTTTTGAATCATTTGAAATTAAATGGTTTAATTATCATAATTCAGTATGAAAACCTTATAAGGTTATAACAAGTTTTTTCTTCATTTCTATAATAAACTTTATATTGAATAAATGGTATAATTATTGTATTTGAAACATTAAAAGATATTAAATAACTAAATAATAAAATTTAGTTTCAAAAATTGACTCAAACGAATTCGGATTTGGGTTTACAATTTTCAAAATGGGGTAAATGTTGCATCTGAACCATTAAAAGTTGGTATATTCCTTAACTTTTAAAAGGCAAATGTCTAACCAATTCAGATAAAAATTACTAGACGTTCAACATTAAACTTTTTAACCATTGAGCATTAATATAATGCTTAACCATTCAGAGTCGCGAAACAAACAACCTGAACCATTAAGTGTTGAACCATTCAGACGTCTAAACCATTAAAAGTCTGATTCAAATGCTACCAAACTGCCTATTTGTTTCAGGATACTTTTGATTGTTGTTGTTCAAACGAAAATTGCATTATTTTTGTGAGATGATATTAAACTAAACTAGTGGTGTGATGATTTCTTGAATAATAAGGGGTCGTTTGGTTCGCATAATGTTTTATAAATGAATTGAAATTGGAATCTTGTTAAAATTGACAACGTGTTTGTGTTGGTTGCTTTTGAGTGGAACTGGAATGTTAATTTTGAAAATTTCATGGAGAAGTTGAAAAAATATGAATTCCAATGAATGTAGAAAAATGTTCCATTTCAAGTTTAATCTGTTAACCAACCAAACAAGATTTTTAATAAAAAAATTCAATGTCGAATCTTTAGAATTTTGTGAACCAAACAGGCGGGGCCTAAGAATAGTTCCACACAATTTGTGGGACTTAGGCATTTGTTTACGGATACGTCTTACTAGGTTTGGTTAGCGTCTGGACTCCATACCTCTTACCTTTATTTATGTATGAAATAACTTTATAGTTTTAGGGTTTGATTGCCTCGTGACTTCCGGTGTTAGTAACGTTTGGGCTTAGGTTGATGCTTCTACGTACAAGTGAGACGAGTCATTCAAATATCTTGACTTTCGCATCTTTCTGAAAGATTGTAATGTTACATGGTCGTAGGACTTGACATCACGTGCCTAGTGTTCCACCAATGTTTGCACTTCTTACAGACTATTGTCATGTTACCAAGTCATGAGAATTGGGCATCTACGAATGAAATTGTCGGAAAACTTGGCTCAGTCTAAACCTACACGTACAAATATAACGGGCTTTAAGTCCAAACATTTGAAAACATGCATGTGAAAAAGTGTCATATTACCAAGTCTAATATATACATAGGAACCATCATCGTGCATGTGTTAATATATATGCACGGCTCCTGTAACATCCGCTATTTTTTTTTTCAATTTTAAACCCGAAATCATTTTGAGACTTTCTCAAAATTGTAAAAGCCATTATTCTAAGTATGTTATTATTTAGATGATCAAACGCCATAAATATTTTATATAATCATTACTATGAATTGAGCTACTAAAAATAAAATTTTAAATAGTTTATCGTTACATCAATTTATAATAATAATTATACTTCATAAAAATTTACTATTTATAAATTTTAAATGTTAATTATAAGTGTTAACCATTAAAACATCTAACTAAATTACAAGATGTTACTTAAAATATTGATTTAAAATTATAAATTATACAAGTTATATAAATTATTTATTATTAAATAATTAAATGAGGGTTTTAATAGTTAAGGGGCTTAAATGTCATTTTTGAAACATAATTAACAAACTTCTTACATAAAATGATAAGATTTTAAAACACCAGGGACCAAAGTGTAAATTTTCGTTTGACCCAAACCGCCCCACCCTCCCTTCTCGTTTTTCCGGCCACCCTCTGGTCGACTCCGGCAAGGGGTAAAACACCAAAACCCCTTGGAATTTCACCCAAGAACCGTTTCCAATCGCTTCATGTATGAGATTCGAACACTATTATGAGCTTTAAACGTATTTAAATCATGTTTATGAACCCATTGAAGCGAAGTAACCGGCGACCTTAAATCCATAGACGTTTGGACATTAAAACTCATTAATAATTCAATTAAATGAACCCAAACGATCGTTTATCTATTTCGAATCATATGCAAACCTCAATTACACCTGAAACACACACCACCATCGAATTCGATCATCCTTATAAGGCCCCGTTCCCGGAAACCTCACAGTTGATCAATCACAGCAGTTAAAAACACTACACATTATAATTATACAAATTTAAGCAGCGGAAATGATTTATCAAAAACCATTTATTTCATTTAAAACACTGTTGTTAAACAATACATCATCATTTATCTGTTTACAAAATAATTGTTTTACTGCATTACAAAACAACAGCAACATAGAATACAAATGGATGTCAGTCTTTCTCTGCCGAGTAGTGTCACACCCCAACTTTGACGGCGGAAACGTTAAGATGTGAGGGTTAAGATTGTTCACAACCACATAACGCTATATTTAAATGTAAATATTAAAATTATAAGTTTCAAAAGGAAATACAAACATAAGTCTCAAACATGAAATAAGTTCAAACATAAATCAAAACATAACATAACATTTTATTTATTTAACTAGGTCCAAGTCCTAGTTTTATTGCAAGCTTCAAAAGTCCATTTTAAACTTGGGGATTTCCTGAAACATGATAAAAATAAAAGGTCAACTATAAATAGTTGGTGAGTTT
>BJCM01207638.1:0-22297 GCA_018326385.1 Flaveria bidentis
ATGGCTCAGTCGTACGACTGAGTCTCATTCGCATATGCTCCTGCGAATGACCCAGTTTCATGTGTTTACAACATATCAGGTGTATTACATTAAGCCTAGACTATTCGACAAGCGACGGACACACTATATATGACTATATATGCTCCAACAGAAAGTAGCGACACTCTGCCAAAATTTGATTAAACTGTTTTCTCTTCACCATTGTGTTTCTTGCGAGTTGTTACATCATCTGCAGGTAATTAACGACCCAAATCACACAAAATACGCAGTGAAAACAACTCCTAACAGGCCCAAATTGTTTAAAATCAAGAAATAAATCATAACCAACAAACATACCACATAAACGTGAAAATTGGTTAAAATGAAAGACATACTGTGAAAATTAGGGTTCCTACGAGTCTAAAGAGTCTAAACACAACATTTAACTTCTAGTTTTGACCTAGATTCAGGATTAAAGTGTAGAACAGATAGGTATGTCACTGGTCACTCCAAATGAACTTCAATCGCACGATTGAACTGGGCGAATGACTCAATTGGCCGAATGAACTAGGCGTATGAGCACAATCGCACGATTGAACTCAGTCGCATGCTCAGTCGCCCGATTGAACTCAGCCGCATGCTCAGTCGCCCGATTGAAGTCAATCACATACTCAATCAACCAACTGAACTCAGTCGTATGGTTCAATCGCATAATTGAACCAGACTGATTTCAAAATAGTTTAAGTATCAATTGTTTTTGTTATGAATTAATCTAACATTTATGTGTCTTATGTTACAGAAACATGGCAGAAAGGTGGACGATAAACACCAAGCACAACATATGTACCCACCTTGATCCTAAATCCCGAAACGTTGTTAAGTTCTTATGGATTATAGCTTTTCTATGCTGATCACGGATCTTCAAGGCTATCTCGACTCAGTGCACACCTTGTAGATCCATCCAGCAGTCTTTCTGGGAGAGTGCCAAGGTAGACAGATCAGCTGAGCCCTATTGTATATGGAGCTCTATCTTGGGTCAAGAGATAGTGATCACGGAGGAGGATTTGAGACGGGTCTTTGGCTTGGGTGAGGACGAAAGCCACCCAACTAAGTTACATCCCCTGACTGTCCGGGGATGCTTCATGAGGATCAAGTATGCCGGCGACTTAAATGTCGGGGTGCTGAACAAGAGTAACATGTGCCCTCAATTTTAGTATCTGGCACATGTGATCCTGAAGTGCATAGCCTCCAAGCGTGGAGGATTTGACGACCTCTCTGACCAAATCCAGAACGCATACGTTGCACTAGTACTGAACCATCCATTCAATTTCTCCCACATGATCTTCTCCTATCTGATCGAGAACTTAGAGGCCAAAGGCAGGGTAGGTTTCTGCATGTACCCCCGATTCCTACAGATGATCATTGACAAGAAGCTTCCTTCGCTACCTAAGGAGAGTCATGACGCAGTCACTCTCAAGGTCATGGATGACACCACCCTTGGGAGGATGAAGGTTTACCAGGGCAAGTAGGTGAATCCCCCCGAGAGATGATTGTTCGGCCATCTGGCCAATGCAGAGTATGTGGCGCCAGCTAGGAGGCAGTGGCACCACGACGATAGTGACTCGGATGTTGAGCAGATTGCTCTACCCTCCGATGACTCTGACGATGATGACCACGTTGCTGACAAGGGAGGTGTTGGTCAGGGTGGACCCGAGCCAGTTCCCATTCACCTTGATTTCCAGATGGAAGAGGAGTCTGATGAAGAGCCACTGGTGCGAACGGTGGGGAGCCGGGTCGTAGCCATGGAGAGAAGTCTCAGGGTGGTTGGTGGACGCCACGGGGAGTCCAGGGATGCTGTTTTTGCTGATACAGATCCATCATATACCCCGAACCCGCTCAGTAGCCAAGGGGGGCCACTGTGTCTAAGGGCTCGAGGAGGAAGAGAATGGCTCACCCCTACAACAAAAAGGGGAAGAGGCCAAGATTTTACAGTGACCACATCCACTCCTACTGCCACTGCCACTACTACTACCACAACCACCACCACATCCACCATAGCTACCACCACCACTACCACAGCCCCTACCATCACTTTTACTCTCCCATCTACCACTACTACAGCCAACCCTTCACCATTCACTCATATTCCACCACCCATATTCACCACATCTACCTCCACCAGCCACCAAGCCGGTCTCTCATCACACACCACTTTCACCACAGTATCCACTCTACCTTCCATTGGGGTAAAGGAACAGCTGGCAGCACTTAACCGTATGGTGCTGAAGATGTTAGTTGCTGATGAAGAGAAAGCTGCACAACTAAGTCAGCTTGTGGAGCTAAATGCTATGCAAGCACAACAGATTGCCCACCAATCACAAAAGATTACACAGCAACCATAACAGATTTCCCAACTCCAGGAGCATAATGACCAATCAATAAAGAGGATTGAGGAGTTAGAGGCCTCTACCAAGACTATCATGCTCAAACTAAAGGGATCAAAAGATGAGCCTCTGAAGATAAGAGAGGGTGATGACGATGATGATGATGAAGATGATGATAATAGTGATGATGATGAGATGAGTGAAGATGAAGGGACAACGGGAAGGCAGGATGATGATAATGATGAAGAAGGAGATGCAGATGCATCGGCCTCAGCTTAGTGTCAAGAGAGAAGGACAAAGAAAAATCAAGACCAAGGAGCATCATCTTCTGCCCCACCTGCAGAGAAGCCAGCCATTCAAGACAAAAATCAAACATCTCAGCAAGATGAGTAAGATGTTACTCCCCTACAGCAAATCAAGGCTCAACTCACAATGATTCTTGATTTGCAAGGGATAGTCAGAAGGTCTATGAGCTATACTCCCAAAGAAGGAGAAATCATTCATGACCTTACTGATGAGCTGCTTGCTAAGATGTTCAAGCTAAACCCTAATGAGATTGTCAAGGGTGCGCCTACTTTTGAAGTGACAAGTGACGATGAGCTCAATGATGTCGACGAAATAGAGATTGAGGATGTACTGCTGACTACTATCCAGAGTACACTGACCGAGAAGGAAATGTAGTCCCCAACTTAGGTGATACTCTCGGAAATGATACATTTGACAAGCTGGATCAGATGGAGAAAGAGATTAAGAAGAATGAGGGTCAAGCCCAATCGTCAAACGCTGATGTTGATATTAAGAAGGCTGAATGGGCGGCTTGTTTTGCTGAGATCCGAGTCAGGCGCACTGCAGAAAAGCCAAATGCCTACACCAAGCTATAAAAAGTCAAGAAACACCTAAAGGTGTCAGGCAAGATCATTGCATGGGCATATTTAAGGATCTGAATGTGTATGTAGTTAAGAGAGAAAAGGGCATAGAGTACTTTAGATTCCCACATGATCTAAAGACTCTACCTGGTTTTGAACTCAACCAGCTGGCACACCTAAAGTTATTGTGTGTTGATCCGAGAAAAATGTCAGGCTGGTTTGAGGCTGCATTAAGGAAAGAATACCACACCTGGTGGGTAAACTTCAGACCTCAACAACCGAATAGGTATATCAGAAGGTCTGAAGTTGATCCCGTTACTGGAAAGCCTAAGGTAGTGCTGAAGTGGAGTCCTCCGCGTACAATGTCCAAAATCCCTCTAAGGGAAATGCCACAGTACTTCACTCCACACTTCAAGTGGTGGTATTATGATTGGAGAACAGGTGAAGCAATCATAGTCGTACAAAAAGAGAGTCAAATGAATACTATTCGGGTGTTTGAACCGATGTGGCTGAGCAACTTGTGTGCAAATGATGTCTATACCTTATACAAGTGGCCGTAATTCTATGACTCGCAGGATATTGTACAAGCCCTCCAGTTTCAGAATGTGATAAGACTCTGTTTTGCGTTCGAGATACATACCGGAGTTACAAGAGAGGAAAAGTACAAGAAATTCGAAGAACTAATGAAGAATGTTAGACAATGATGTAAACAAGGTCGAAGGGGGAGTTTTTTGATACATGTGTACCTAGTTTCGAAGCTTAATGTAAAATGTCTATCATATCCTACATATATGTAATTGAAAGGGTATGAATGAAATACAATGTGTGGTTGATGCTTATAATGTTTAATATTTCATTATTTATTGTGTGATAACTTATAGTGAACTAGATATATAGGTTTGTGGTTGTTATACATATTTCTTAGTCAATAATGATTGAGAAACATGTTCACACTAAATCGTGTGAAGTTCTCATGCGAATGGACCATGCTAATGGACCATACGTATGAATACTTCATGCTAATGGACCAGTCGCACGACTGAACCAGGAGACTGGATCAGTCACCCGATTGAGACATAAGATTGACTCAATCGCACGACTGAACCTTCAGTCGTGCGGATGGATCAATCGCATAATTCAGTCACACGACTGAACCATGCTAATGGTTCATTCATACGATTGGAAGATCCTAACCTATAAATACCACTTAATTCATGGAAAAACATAACAATTCGAATACCTACATACATAGTCGTACCCTAGCCGTCCAGAGACTCAAGAAAACCTGTTCCAAGTTCATAGATCACACTTGATCGTTCTCTAATCATTTTTAACGTTTCATAAATCGTTGGATTGATTTGAACTGTGTTCTCCCTGATTGGATCGCTAATCAAATAGGATTCCGCACTATTTGAGTTGGTATACGCGCAGAATCAGTTAGTACTTTGTACATAAACGGTCCTAACAATGACCAGGGAGGAGGTTAGGACGGACCCCGATGTCATGTCAGGTACGTTTTTAGTAAATCAATCTCTTGCTTCTGTGTTATTTGATTAAGGTGCTGTAAGGCCCCGTTCCCGGGATGCTTACAGTTGGCCAATCATCGCTCATAAAACATATAACTACATTTAACATTCATAAAGCATCGCAGCGGAACATCAAAAATAACTTTTTCATTATAGATGATTTTGCAAAATAATATAACATTCATAATACAATTTCTTTTGTTTGCATTACAATGCAAAAACATTAACAAAAGAATGCCATTGAAATGCCAAGTAGCTGCCCTGCGCCATCCCTAGCAATGCTCACCTGCCAACTGGAAAATGCATAAAAAGTCAATGTTGCTGAGTGAGTTCTAGTTTTACATTAAAACATACTTTTACTTTCATTAAACCGTTCATTACTTTAACATATGATCACACATCATACGTACATATAGATAATATCATTATTATCTTCATCATTCGTTCGTTCATCATTACATCTTTTCATTCCATCAACACCATGAAATTTTCCGTCATGCATAAAGCTGGTACTAGATCGAAGTCTATTATAGACCTTCCATCATGGCACACAGCAACCTGGCTACAATACCAAAGGTAAGTTTCAGGTGTACCATTGTCATGTGCTATTCCCTTCCGTCATGCATAAAGCTGGTACTGGACCAAAGTCTATCATAGACCTTCCATCATGGCGCACAGCAGCCTGGCCACAGTACCGAAGGCAAGCAACAATGGTTCCATACAAATGGTCAATCATAAAGAAAGACCCCGATGTGCATCCTTCTGGGGTAGCTAAGGGCTAACACCCTTTATTGGGCATTTCCTGACATACAAGGCTTGCAAGACTTTCATTACTTCAATCATTCATTAATTTCATTCATCATGTTTCTCTTTTCATTATCTTCCACTTTACGTTACATAACACATTCATTTCATTCATTTACATCCAACATAAAGCCATGGGAAAATAATCATACATCACAAGGAACATAAACATAACATTCAGTCATCATCATGTAGGGCATCATCCATACATAACATACATCTTGTATAAGCATACAACATCATACATCATTATCATGCATAAGCATACAACATCATACATCTTCATCATGCATAAGCATACAACATCATACATTATAACATACCCATCATAACATCTATGACCTCAAACCGGCAACTTACATAGCCCCTGGGAATCTCCCAAGTCAAGCCTACATTTCACCCTCTTTCCAAGAAGCCAGAAAACAGTCTAACTGTTCATCCACATTTACTATAGTTCATCCGCATTTGCTATAGTTTGCCCGCATTGCCCTTTTGTTCATTCGCATTTCCCATGCTTCATCCGCATTTGTGTTTATTCATCCGCATTTCCCCATGCTTCATCCACATTAGTCATCTGCATTTGTTCACACTTAGACTTTCTCATCCGCATTGACCTTACTCATCCGCATTAGTCATCCGCATTTCACCATACTTAGTTGATGCTCATCCGCATTGACTTACTTAGTGGTTAATGCGCATCCATATTAACTGTCATCCACATTGACTTACCATGTTCATCCGCATTGACTTACCATGCTCATCCACATTGACTTACCATCACTTAGGCGGATTCTAAAACTTAACACATGAGCCTAAAACATCAGATTTCAGTTCCCAATCACCATCCGTCATGTTCTAAGCTTAAGTCTTACCTTCTAAGCCTTAGAAACACAATCATACATCATCAAGCAAGAACATAGTCACACATCACATCATAACATCAACATACACGCAATCAAGCATACGGGTCCAAAACCCAGTTTAATGAAAACATACATTCATGCATTTCAAGCCCCAAAATCTGTTAAAACGTGTAAAAAGAGGGGTTCTAGAACTCACCTTTACAGCTCTTGAGTATGGCTTCTTCTAAACTCGTTTGCAAATTGAATTCAACCACCTAGAAACCCACTAAAACATACTCGAACACATACAAACACACATAAGCATAAACCCGAGGATATAACCAGTCAAGAACATCATAAGACCACGAATTCTTACCTTGAATTCGAATTCTTTCTTGTTCTTCCTTCAAAATCCAAGAGTTCTCTGTTGCTCTTGTCACTTTCTCTCTCTAAAATCCGAATATTGGTGAGGTGTGTGACATATGGGCGGTCATACCACCTTTTACACCCACTTTTCAAACATTTTGTCCTTTTTGTCACTTTTAACCCCTAGACTTGGTTTTATTTCTTTTCCTCCTTTTTCTTCACTTTATTCTTCTTTCTTGTCTTTAAGAAATAACCGGGTGTTACAGGTGTTAGTAAGAGTTTTATTTATGCTTCTTTCTATGCAAAACTACCTATTAGTAGTAGGTGTATTGATGAGCCCTTCGATTTAGAAACTGCCATTGGTAAGTCTACCAGGATTGATGATTTGATAGAAGGTTGTGAAGTAGAACTAAAAGGTCATAAGTTTCCAATTAGACCATTCGTGATGACCGTAGGTGGGTTTGATGTAGTCCTAGGAATGGACTGGTTAGTGGCTTACGAGGTGAATATTATGTGTCGTAAGAAGATGATTAGACTGGCGGCACTTGACGGGAGTTCGGTGACGATTCATGGTGACCGAGTCACTACGATTCCGAGGTGTTTTCGATGATAGTGGCAAGAAAGTGCATGAGACGTGGATGTGGTGCCTACTTGGCCTACATAAAGGGTGTGGATACGCCAACACCATAACTATCTGATGTACTGGTTGTGTGTGACTTTCCAGATGTGTTTCTAGAAGATTTACCAGGTGTGCCACCAGACCACGAGATCGAGTTTCAGATTGACTAGATACCACTCGGTCTAATGAACCCTTTATCGAACAACTCTTGTAGTTGCACCATTAATTCCTTCATCACTCCATGGGGTGCTCTGATCTTGTTCGTGAAGAAAAAAACGGTAGTATGAGGATGTGCATTGACTACCGTGAATTAAATAAGTTGACGGTGAAGAATCGGTACCTGCTACAGAGGATTGATGACTTATTTGATCAGCTCGAAGGTGCAAGTTGGTTCTCGAGGATAGACCTTCGATCTGGTTACCATCAGTTGAAGGTAAAGGAGCAAGGTATTCCTAAAACAGCTTTTCACACGCGTTATGGACACTACGAGTTTCTCGTTGTGTCTTTTGGTTTAACTAACGCGCCAGCTACTATTATCGACTTGATGAATCGAGTGTGTCAGTCGATGTTGAATAAATCAGTGATTGTGTTCATTGATGATATCCTGATCTATTTGAATAGTGAGGAGGAGTTTGTCGGTCACATTCGAGAGGTGTTTGAAATTTTGATAAGGGAGAAGTTGTATGCCAAGTTCTTCAAGTGTGTGTTCTGGTTGCGCGAGGTTCAGTTATTGGGTCGCGTGGTGAATCCCAAGGGGATTACGGTGGACCCAGCAATGGTGGAGGTGGTGATGCAATGGAAGCTCCGAAGATGCCATTCGAGATTCATAGTTTCTTGGGGTTGGCAGGTTATTATAGGAGATTCATTCAAGACTTCTCTAAGATAGCTTCTCTATTAACCAAGTTGACTCGTAAAGATGTAAAGTTTGTATGGGGTCAAGAACAAGCAAAGGCTTTTAAAAAGTTAAAGGTAAGATTGACTCAAGCTCCTATCTTGTGATTACATGCAGGAAGCGTGGATTTGGTAGTCTATTCAGATGCTTCTTACTCGATTAAAAACTCATGAGGTCAATTACCTTACTCATGAGTTGGAGCTAGTAGTTGTGGTCTTTGCATTAAAGATTTGGAGGCACTACTTAAAGAGGACGAAGTGCACAATCTTCACTGACCATAAGAGCTTGAAGTATTTCTTTGAGCAGAAGGATTTGAACATAAGGCAAAGGAGATGGTTGGAGCTCATAAAGGATTATGATTGTGAGATCCATTACCATCCTAGCAAGGCAATGTAGTGGGTTTCCCTTAGCCAAAAGGAAAGACCTGAGCCGATTCGGGTGAAGGCTTATTAGTTGGTTATGACCTCTGATATGATGAAGCATGTCAAAGAGTTTCAAGATCAAACATTGAAAGAAGATCATTCTAACTCTGAAAGGATGAGAGGTGTAGTCATAGAGTTAGGAGAAAACACACTGGGTGTTAGGACCCGATTCAGAAGGATGCGGATTCCTTGTTATGATGATTTACGTGGAAAGATCATGGATGTGGCTCATAAGACTCGATATTCCATTCATACCGGTTCCATGAAGATGTGTCAAGATATGAAGAAAGATTATTGGTGGTTGGACATGAAGCGTGATGTAATAGAGTATGTGAGTAAGTGCCTTACTTGCTTGTAAGCGAAGGCCAAGCATCAGAAGCCGTACGAGAAGATCCAACCATTCGATATACCTGAGTGGATGTAGGATCATATCACCATGGACTTTATCATGTAATTTTCACGTACCGCATAAAGGTATGATTCCATATTGGTGATAGTTAATCGTTTGACAAAGAGTGCTCACTTTCTACCAATTTGAAAGACATATTTGTTTGAGAGATTAACGGATCTATTCTTCAAGGAGATTGTAGCTTGTCATGGTGTGCCAGTGTTTATTGTTTATGATCGTGAAACTCGGTTGACATCCAAGTTTTGGAAGAAATTTGTCCTTTTTCGGGGTCTTAAAGGAACGTGGAAACACATAAGAACTTTTGAATAGAAATGGAAAAGAGATGGAACTCCAATTCCTTTGGAAATGGTAAGATTTCATGATCTAGTGGGGAGGAGGTTACGCATCAGCACGACTTATCATTCACAAACAGATGGTCAGTCATAGAGAACCATTCAGATGCTAGAAGATATGCTTTGGGCGTGCGTCATTGATTTTGGAGGAAGTTGGGATGACCACTTACTATTAATTGAATTCTCATACAACAACAGTTACCATGCTAGCATTGGTATGCCCCCTTATGAGATGTTATACGGTAGAAGATTTAGAACACGTGTTTGTTGGGGATATATTGGTCAGAAGCAGTTGGAAAGAATCGAAGTGATCGAGGCTACGACTGAAAAGATAGAAAAGATCAAAGCCTTTATGAAGGCAGCCAAAGATAGGCAAAAGTTGTATGCGGGCAAAAGGCGTATACCGATTAGGTTCTAACTGGGTGATAGAGTTATGTTGAAGGTCTCACCTTTGAAAGGTATCATTCGGTTAAGAAAGAGCAGTAAGCCCGAGATACATAAGGCCTTTCTGAATCATTGCTCGAGTAGGAGAGGTGGCCTATAGGTTGGAACTACCCGATGAGTTAAGTGGAATTCACCAGACATTCCATCTATCTAATTTGTGGAAGTGTTTAGTTGACGATGATATGCTTGTACCACTGGAAGATATTGAAGTAGATGAATGGCTCATTTATGTAGAGCAAATAGTGGCGATCATTGATCGCAAGGTGAAGATGTTAAGGAATAAAGTGGTTCCCTTAGTGTGTGTACAGTGGAAGCACAAAAAGAGATCCGAGTATACATGGGAGACTAAGGAAGAGATGAGGAACATTACCCACATCTGTTCAAGGAATAACAGGATTCGGGGACGAAACCTATATAAGGGGGGTAAACTTGTAACACCCGGATATTATATAAAGTTATAAAATATGAATAAAAGAAAGAGATGTAATAGAACCCAAGTGGAGAGGTTAAAGTTATGCAAGAGTCAAAGTTTATTATAATTTTGTTCAAAAAAGTGAGTATGGTCGTCCACACCTACTACACATTTCTTTTCACCGGTTTAGAGAGAGAAAGTAGTGAAGCTTTCGGGTTTTGGAGAAGAAACCGGATTTCATGTAAGAATTCATCATTTTAAGTTGTTCTCGGCTAGTTATAGCCTCAGTTACATGCTTATATGTGTTTGTGTGTGTTTTGTGTGTGTGTTTTGGTGGGTTTTTAAGTGTTTGAACTCATTGCATATGGGTGGAAGGAAGACACACTCAAAGTTGCATAAGGTGAGTTCTAGAACCCACTCTTTACATGTTTTAACTAATTTTGGGGCTGGAAATGCATGTATGTACGTTTTTGTTGAGGCGGATTCTATACCCGTATGTTCATTTATGTGTGTGATTGTGGGTGGGTTATGATTTTGGTGCGGATGTTATAGTTGTGTTGTGTTCATGTTTTGGTGCTTAGAATGTTAGAACTAAGCTTAGAATATGTTTGAATGATGATTTGGGACTGATTATGGTGTTGGTTAGTTAAAGTAGTTGCCCATGTGCCCAACGGTTAAAGTTTCACCAAGTGTTGTCCCATGCGCCACAATAGTTCCCATGCGCCTAGTATAGGCAGAAATTGACTAAGTGTTCCATACGCCCAAAACTGCCCATGTGCCCGGGCACTCATGTGCCTGCATAGTGCCCATGTGCCTAGAATTTGCAAAATTTGACTAAGTGTTGCGTCATGCACCCAAACAGTGCCCATGTGCATGAAAGTTCCCATGCGCCTGAAAGGCCATACACCTGCATAGTGCCCATGCGCCTATGACTTAGAATATTTTTCTGAATTTTAGGAAAATTGAAGTACTAGGATTTGACTTGGATTGTTCCTAGGGGTGATATAAGTTGACTTTATGATGATGGATGATATGGTATGTGTTGTTTATGATGATGCATGTATGGGTATGTTTATGTTTATGTTCCTTGTTATGTATGATTATTCTGTGGCTTTGTGTGTTATGATTAATATCAATAAACATAAAGTATTATGTAATGAAAGTAGAAAGATAATAAGAAAAGGAACGTAATGAATGAAAAAATGCTTGCATTAATGAATGAATGGATAAGTCTTGCCCTAATACTGGTGCCAGGCTTTGTGTGCAATGAATGGGAGTATATTTATAGACTTCGGCCCTGTACCCGCTTTGTGCCTATGTTTGGGGTAAACTTATGTATGAGATCCTCGTCGTTTGCCCCGGTTCTGGTGCTAGACTTTGTGCACAATGAATGGGTGTCTATTTATAGACTTCATCCCAGTACTTGCTTTATGCCTATGTTTAGGGTATAGCTGATGACATTGATCCCCGAAAAATGAACGAAGAATGAATAATGAATGAAATGTACGATATGAAAATTTATGAATAAAACGATGGCGTACATAGATCGGAAGTTAATGAATGATAATGGGAGATAATAATGATATCATCTATGTGTACGTATGATGCATGATCGCATATGAATGAAAGAATTGTTTTAAACGGAATTAAAAGTATTTTATTTTATTAAATTAGAACTCACTCAGCAACTCTGACTTTTATGTGTTTGCAGTTGGCAGGTAAATGTTGTTAAGGATGGCACATGGCAACTACTTGGCATTTTTGGATGACATCCAATTTTGTAAACGATGATGTTTTCGCATTGTAATATGAACAAATGATATTTTGTAATTATTAACAAGGTTGTATTATTTTACAAAAACAATTATAATTTTATGAAATAGTTTAAGTTAATTCGCTGCAATGTTTTAGTAATTATAAATGTATATATTATATTTTATGTGCGATTATTAAACAATTGTAAATGTTTCGGGAATGGGGCTTAGAAAAAAAGAAATATTTCTAGTTATAGAGAAGCTAAGTAAACCAAAATGGGAAAAGGTGTCACAATTTCTAAAGTGAATTTCTAAATGCTCAACGTCATATCTATGTTTGTGTATTGGATTGGCCCATTTTTGCAGTTTGTTTTATTGACAGTTGAGATATTTTTTTTTACTTTTCATTATTAATTTCTTTAAATATATAAATAATTTCAATTAATAATTTTTTGCAGTTTGTTTCATTATTGTTATAATATATATTTAAAATATTAAAAATGGAATATATATTTACTTTTTTTCTTTTTAATGTGTTTTCATATTCTTTACCATTATTTTTATAACAATATATCCACTATAAACTTTATTCGAAATCATAGGCCAAAGAGTATGAGTATACATGCTTTATTTATGTGCTCTTAATTGCATTCGAATTTTGTTAAAGATGATGGAGTATGAAGTATACATCTTCTTGTCTATTAGCTATCACATGTACAACGTTAAATTGTTCTTTGTATATCATGTTCTTTTGGATTATTCTGATATTAATAATTATGTTTACACATGTGAGTTTTCACTTTCTTATCTACATATATTTTATTCAAAATAGAGTAACGTGTAATAAAGTACAAGTTCCAAACATACAAGTTGTACAAACATTACATATATCCACTTCTTTAATGAAAACTATTAAATTTATCATAAAATAAAAAGAATTAATTAATGAAATGAACTTTTTACCTTAAAATTTCAGCTTTACATGTTTTATTTTCATTTTTACTTAAGTTATTTTATATTATTTCGTTTTTGCAAATGATGATCCTTGGCAATCTCCACAACCTAGAGTACCTAATATGTCATCTAAACGGGCCCAGAACCTTTAAAACACATGTTTCGCATCATCCATAGGTTTTTTCCCTTTAGATGCCGCACAAAACCTTCATGAGACACCTAGGTTTCGCATGACCTAAAACTAGCAAAACTTATTACAAACTAAAAAACGTAACTACAAAAGACAAAGACAAAAGACTACACTACATCCCCAATATCTTCAAGGTGTTCTAATAAATACATGCATCAGCAGACCATGATGTGTGAAATATCCTCGACACTCTGACAGCCAGGAATTTCTTTTTTGTATATTACCATATATAGTTAGCTAAATTTCAGAACGAAATCTTTTTCAGCAAGGGGATTATGTGACACCCAACATTTTTATGACATTTCCCAATGAGCACAAACATTATTATTCAATCATGCATACATGCATTTAATGATATTTGCTTAAATGCATTGGTTAATGCACGAACATTCACAAACCTTCACGTAACGACAATTGGGAAAATTGCCAAATCACAAACGAGTCAGTCCCTAAACATTGGTGATTTATCAAAATGGCTTCTAAACAATTAAATTTGGTGTGAAATTATATTTTATGTGATTATGTGATTAAATGTTTGGCTTAGTCGCATTTTCGGCTTTCATAGCCTAATTTTCATTAAAATAGCTTCAAAGAAATTAAATAAATATTGCTTTATGTTATTAATATTTTGTAGATACATCATATTCCTAGTTTATGAGCTTTACTGTAAAAGTCTTTCATGTCTTACACATATGTAATGAACTGATTTAATAAAATATAATATGTGGTTGATGGTTATTGATGTTTAAATATTTCCTATTATTATTGTGTTGAGTATAATTCATATGTATGAACTTATTATATAGGTTTGAAGTTATTGTACATAGTTCTTAGTCAATAATGATTGAGAAATGTGTTCAACTTAGTCGGATGAGTATTCATGCTGATGGACCATACTTATGGACCATACATATGAATACATCATGCTTATGGACAAGTTGCACGACTGAACCAGGAGACTGAATCAGTCGTATGATTGAGACATAAGATTGACTCAGTCGCACGACTGAACCTTCAGTCGTGCGTATGACTCAATCACATGATTCAGTCGCACGACTGAACCATGCTAATGGTTCAGTCGTACGAATGAAAACTACAAACCTATAAATACCACTTAATTCGTGGAAAAACAAACGAATTGAGAGAACACTTCGAATACACGAACCCTAGCCGTCTAGAACGTCCAAGAAAGCCAATCCAACTTCAAAGTTTGTTCTTGATCGATTCCTACTCGTTCTTAACGTTTAGTTTATTCTTATATCGATCGGGTTAACGTTCTCATTGATTGGATCACCAATCAAATAGGATTCTACACTATATGATCTGATTTCACATATTATCAGTTAGTATTCCATACGTACACGGTCCTGACATATTTATTTGATAAAATGTGATCAATTCATTAGTTTGGTTTAGAGAAATTCCAATTTGTAATATTACAATGATTTTATAGATCGACGTGTGACAGTAGCGAAACCGGATTTTTTTTCTTATGGGGTCGTTATTTTTCGGAGCTTGAATTTCTAGCAACCTGGCTTCGTTACATATTTTTTGGGTTGACAATATATTTTGGAATGTTTAGTTGAATTGGCCGTATATAAGTAACCTAACTTTTTGTCATAATTCTCTGAAGTGAACCTCCTAAATTATCATTACATAATCATAACACATTCAAAATAGTTTGATTCATAATAAGAAAAGTCTTAAATAAATTTCATACTCACGAATGGAACCATCACATTTATAAATCATTGAAATTAGTTGTTTTAGAAATCAAATGTCCATCACTAATCCAAATATGAACATACATGATAGGCATTTGCAGCACTAAGCATAAAGAAAGAGTGCATGTTTTTTAGCAAAATAAACATCAAACAGAAACTTAAACCACCTTACAGTTAAAAAAATAGGGCACGG
Organism: Flaveria bidentis; assembly: GCA_018326385.1. Classification (NCBI taxonomy): domain Eukaryota; kingdom Viridiplantae; phylum Streptophyta; class Magnoliopsida; order Asterales; family Asteraceae; genus Flaveria; species Flaveria bidentis. The sequence goes on from BJCM01207638.1 coordinate 15,113, forward strand.
TTATATTAAAAAGGGTATTTAATCCAAACATAAAAAAGAATGTTGAACATAAAAGTTATGAACATTTTAAAAAATGAAGGAACTTGTAAAAAATAAACAATAATAGATATTCCTAAAATACCCCTATAACAAACTTTAACCTATAAATTAATCTCAACTATTGATTAAAAAGATAGATGGTTAAGATTACTTTTTAAACTTGTTAGTTTTAAAACCTTTTGTATTTGAATCTTTCCCAAAAAATAAACTAACGGTTTTAAGTTTTTCACCTTTCTGAATATTAAATTCTTTACAATATACATATGCTTAATAATTCTCAAATAAGATTATGGTACTTTCTTCTTAGTTGCAGTTCATACTAAACACTTGCAGATAACACAAGCAACCCTACAAGATTAATAGCAATTTCCTACCATTGTGTTTGTGTCAACTATCTCAACCGAACTACCAAATAACATGATCCTTTGTGCTAGCAGAAAGAGTAAGCCAGGGGGAGGGAATAAGGTTAAAACTTGTTATATTTAAAGTTATATAAGTTATTTATATATCTAGAAAGGAATGTAAAAAAATATGCCTTTCAAGAATCAAACTCAAGACCTACAGGAGTGCAAGAAGTGCAAGTAACAAGGGAAAGTCAATGAACTAGGGCTAGATTATTGTTTTTATTTTGAAATTAATTGTATATAGGGGTTCAGTTTTTAAAATATTACCAATTTTTTTGGTATTATACAGTTCACTACTAGCTCAAAAATCAATTGGGTCACTTGATCCCGTTCCCTGAAGGGTAGTTTCGCCCCTGGACGGGAGCCTTTCTTGTAAGAAAAGAATAAAATCAACCCACCCCCAATCCTAATACTTACAATTTGGCCACCCCCTCCCTCCTTTGTGCAAACTACAACCCACACATACACACTTTTTATTTATGATTCTTACATATGAAATTGATACACAATGATTCTTGTATAAAAAACGTGTTATCAATCATCCATCACACACTTCAAGTGAGTTTTTATGCCTAATTTCATTCTTTTATTTACCAAGATGAACATGAACCCTAGATATCTAAAAACAAATCAAAACATGATATTGATTGAAACTAATTCTTGATTGTATGTAAATATGTCATAATATGATGAATATGTGGATTCGTTTTATAAAATTATTTCATTCAGGTAAAAATCCAAGAGTGTCATATAAAGGAAACTTTATGTTGGGGTTGTTATAGTACTTGATTGAATTAGGTGAAATTGGATTGAAACGTTGATTCTAGGATGTTAGCTGATGATAATGGATAAAAATTGATGTTATAAACTTGTGATTTTAGCTTTTTTTAGGAACTTTTTGTTAAAGGAAACTTTTTGGGTAGGTTGAATTCTATGGATGTGATATTTAGAACATAAGAGGAGATTAGGGATTGTTAAATGTGAAAAACAGACACGCATGATCATACTTGCTATTTATGGAAATTTTTATAACATGGTGTTTTCTATGTTGATTTTCATATGTGTAGAAGTTGATATGATGATTTAACTGATGCTAGAATAATCATATGAACACGTTGGGAAATTATAGGAAATATTTTGCAACTTGTGCTTTATGGCTCTATATTAGGTAACTTTGGGAATGATTATCTTTAGGTTATATTAACATGGTATGGGTGAATGTTAGATGACTTACATTTGAAAGTGGAATGCTTTTTATGATATGTGTTCTAGTTTGAAAATGGATTACACAAGTGTAACTAGGTCAAACTTTCCAAAATTTGAAGATTTTCAAAAACTGATTTTCAACATGAAACTTTATGTAATTTTTTTTATATTTTTTATTATAAATAAATATGTTTCTACTTAATTGGTCACCGACGATTCATCGGGTCAAACTGGTCAACTTTGGTGAACAAATCCACTTTAGACAAAAAGTCAAACTTGTGATTATTAGAGGTTCACAAGCACACTAATAGTTTATGTTTATTGGATACAACAGGTTTCATATAGATAACTATTCACACACATTTACAAACCTATATATGTTTGGTACATTTTAGCTTTTAACAACTATTTCACTTTTCTACACAACCTAAGGTGAGTTTTCAATACCTTGTTTTACATATTTTTGTTTTATAGGAGAAACACGCAAATAATATTTTAGTTGGTTTTTGAATTATTGAAACATTGCATGTTATTCTAGTACAAACATACTTTAAAAGTCCTAACATTCACAAAAACTAGTAACAAGCTATCATGGTAATTTTGATTAGTACTAGTAGGTTTGACAAGCCTCACCCACCTTAGTAGAGAAACTTAACTACAGATCGAACTGGTGTTAAGATGACCTAACATTTACCATCGTCTATGATAGACATGGTGGAAAGGCAAACAACATACAAAAACTTAGGCTTGATTTGAAATGGAAAGTAACTTGACCTATAGGCTAGCTACTTATCAATATGATTTATGTACTTTACCATACAATCATTTTCAAACATATTATCTGTTATTAAAATATGTGAACTCACCAAACTTGTGTTGACATACTTTAGCGTGTTTTCTCAAGTAGTCATAGTTGAAAGCTAGGGTTCCACTTAAGAGGTTCATGTATTGTCATCACTGAAAAACATTATATTTACTACCTTTCATTTAGCTTCATCTTTTGCATAGTTACTAAACATTTACTCTTCTGCATCGATTATATTAAAAAATTGTGTTTTACTCTGATTTATGAACAAATATTTATTCTAAACTCATATTGAGTCGTTTGATATAACAGATGTCTGAGTTCCTGGCTTGTCACACGTCTCATGATGAAACACCACAGACGGATTTTGAGGGTGTGACAGGCACAAGAAAACGATGTAACATGGTGAGATCCTTGATGGAAAACATAATAGAAAGGATGGAGATAAAGTTCTCAAGAATTTATGATGATTGCTAGTTAGGACTATGTTATCAACATATATCATGAAGTAAAGATTATGATCACTAAGGTAATAAACAAATAAAGAAACATAGGAGAGGGACTTTTGAATCCAAACAAGAGGAAAAATGATGTTAACTCCATGTAGTGTCTTGAAGCTTTTTGAATCCCATAAAGATATTTCTAAAATTTACAAACATAGTTAGCAGACTATGATTTTGATAGCTAGGTAGTTGTTACACGTAAACATACATGTAACAATGCAAATAAAATATTTAAATCGATCTTCCAATGAGATAAATATACCTTTGCGGTTAATGCCAACCGGTTGAGACACCTAGGTTCCATGAATAGATGCTAGATCACATAGGAACTCAAAATGAGATCTGCGGCCACAAAGGAAAGCGCGGCTTAAGGTTGTGATGCGACTGCAAAGAGAGCGATTGTGGGACCTCTGGTCATGACACCAAGTTGCAGTGGTGGTGATTCTCGGATGGCCGACCAAAGGTGGAAATGGGGTGGTCATTTGGGCTCTTGGTCGAAGAGAAAGTTTTCATCTCCTTTCGGCTGCAATTGTGTTAGGGTTGAAGGGTGATTATGGTTTTAGCCTAATGATCCCTTTTAATCATAATTAATCCACCTCATGAGACCCAGGCCTGGTTAGATTAATTCTATCCCATGAGATGATCAAGAATTGAAAACTTTATGTTTAATAATTAAAAGTTTTTATAAATAATTTAGAATAGCATGAATTATTAAAACTCGATAACTATAACTATCTGATATTATTATAAATCTTGTTATTGTTCATAATCACCAATTTTAAGTGGATTTGATGTTCTTTTCCCAAGGTATAAATCTTATGGGTCAAAACTTATTTGGTAATATTGATTAGTCGAACCCATACATCCAAATCCAACATGTACATACCATCACCCATTTGGATTTCATCCAAACCCGTAGTCAGAAAGCTGATGAAGATTGGAACCATCAGATGTTGTGTAATGAGATGCTCTAGAGTCAACTAGTGAGGAGATCTAATAGTTATGTTATTTACAACAATATGAATTAGTGACCATTATGTTATTGTCACGTGAAAAACAAGTGAGCTTCCAACAATCATGAGTGTTATAACCCATTAATGCCATAGAATTGGCAAAAAGGATTGGACAGATTGGGCCATATACTCTGGTTAAGACCTATAATTTTTCTTAGGTTGTGGGACTTGGGTGTTTTGACCAAGAGTTTCATGGGGCCAGATTCTAATTGGAAGTGTTGTTGTGGTGGTTGTTGTTGGGCTAACAGACACTCAAGCATTATGATAGACATGTTTCAGTAAAGTTCATGGTGGTAAGAGGTGAACTAATGACATTGACTAGTTTAATAGAGCTCTCAAAGTCAAGAAGTGTGTCAAATGATTCAAAAAAACTAATCGCATTTTCACAAATCTTTAGTACAACGATGATAGACTTGTAAAAATCACTAAGTTTGTTGATATTGTGAACTAGTAGATCTTCATCCTCCACTGACTTTTTACACCAATATTAGGTCATATGCGTTGGATCTTATATCAAGCAAAATTTTCAATGATTGAGTACCTTAGGGATTTTTGGTGAGTTTAGCTTGAGGGAGATGCTCGAAGACCTTGACGCGCTAAGGACGTCTCCATGCCTGTTAGCGAGTGACGACAAAGGAAATGATAGGATGAATGGTTTCATCACCACTTACAAGTAAATTGTTGATTAGAATTTATTCTTTGAGGAACTAAAAAGGATAGTGAGGTTGAGATAGGTCTTCTATATCAAGATGCTTGGCTGGTTGTGAGTGAGTACCATGAAGAAAATTGTATAGATCCAAACCTATAAGGATGGTTTGGATTTATTTGAATCAAATAGGAAAGTTTATAGTTATAAGTTTGGTGGAAAAGAATGAGGTGATTGTAAATATATAAAAGAGTTAATTACATGAAAGGTCTCTATGGTTAGATCTGTTTTCACTTTCGGTTCTCAGTTTAAAAAAAACAACAAGGTCGGTCCACATGTTTGACAAAATGTAACACTAAAGGTCCCCGTCATGGATAGCCATTATCTTTTTCTGTTTAGATTTTGTGAAATGAGTAAATTGCCCTTCATATAATATTATATGTGAATAAACAAAATAATTAAATAAGAAATCATATAGTGGGCCCACTACAACTACTAACCCACCACCATCCCCATCATCTTCAACCATCAATTTTATCGCACCACTAGACCACCATCGCCTAACAACCACTACAGCACCACCTAACCACAACCGCAGCACCGGCTAACCATAACCGCAACACCATTGTCGTCTACATATTATCCTCAATTAGGAATTTTTCATGAATTACATATCATAAGTTCATTGTAATCCTCTATAAATTTACATTAATCTATAATATCCTCACCACCACCTTGACACATCATCATCATCGGCAACAATAATCCAAAATTCCCAAAGATTTTCTCACAAAAACAAGAAATTGTGCACCCAAATTAAATAAACCTGTAAATTAATATATCCCCCTCTTAATCCATGGTACCATGGTTCAATTTGTAACAATATCGATGCCGAAATCCCTAATTCTGCTATTGTGCTACCACGGCTCAATTGTTGACATGAATTGAATACGCATAAGACCTTTAATTGATGACAATGAATATGGACTGCTAATCTAACAAATCTAGGTGGTGACTGGAAATGTAAACTAGTTGATCTCCATCCACCATTGACTTTACGCTAATGATAAGTCATCCCCATTGGATCTATATCAACTAACATTTTAAGTGATCAAGTGAGTACCTCGAGGATTGTTGGTGAGTTTGTCTTGGGGGAGATAATCGAAGACCTAGATACGCTAAAGACATCTCTATGCTTGTTAGCCAACGATAACAAAGGAAATGATAGGCTGAATGGTTTCATTACAACTTCCAAATACAGTGTTGACCAGAATTTGTTCTTCATATAACTAATAAGGACAATGGGGTTTAGATGGGTCTTCTGTATTAAGATACTCGGCTGGCTATGAGTGAGTTTGGCGTCAGATTGAAAATTCTATAGATATAAGTTTGATGGGTAAGAATTAGGTGGTCGTAAGTTTAAAGAGAACATGTGAATTAGAGAGTAGTGTTGAGTGGCGACCATGGTCATGATGAAGTTTGGCGTAGTGGATAATGGTGATTGAAAAAGAAACTTTTTGTATGATCAATTAAGCTTGTATACCATATAAAAGGTATTTTTTGTAAACTTATACATCAATGCCTACAATTATGCCTTATATATCTTTTTGAAGATATGTTCCGTGAATCAAGCCTCAAAGAATGTTACCTCTTCATTTAACATCTATAATAAATAAATTTAAATTATAGTTTGTATTTATTATAGAGATAAATATATAGGAAGTGTATCATGAATCACTAATAATGGAGATAAAGTTCAAATTTACTCCTTAAGGTTTGTTAAAAATAACTATTTTCCTCTAAAAGATTAAAAAACATCAATTTACCTCCTAAGGTTTCATAAGTTGTTTCAATTTTAGTCGAAAACTTTCATAAGTTGTATCAACTTTTGTAAGGCCCCAATCCCGAAAACCTCACAGTTGGTCAATCACAGCAGTTAAAACACTACACATTATAATTATACAAACTTAAGCAGCGGAAATGATTTATCAAAAACCATTGATTTCGTTTAGAACACTGTTGTTAAGCAATACATCATCATTAATCAGTTTAAGAATTGTTTTACTGCATTACAAAACAATAGCAACATAGAATACGAATGGATGTCAGTCTTTCCCTACCGAGTAGCTTCACCCTCGTGCCATCCTCAACAATAATTACCTGCCAACTGAAAATGTATAAAATTCAGCGTTGTTAAGTGAGTTCTAGTTTTAAAAAGTAATAAAATACTTTCTATATGTTGTATATGAAAATGCTCTTTGATGTAAAATACATCTCTTTACTGTATATGCGAGCACGCATTAACTATATGAACAAATACTGTTTGTTCTCTTTATGGTATGCCTTGTATGTTCTGTAAACTTTTATCTTTATCTTTCACTGTCTGTATGGACCAATGAGCAATACCCCAACTGTATGCGCGATGGAAAACGGGTGATGGGCCATCTATATCCCTCGAAAGGGTCAACTATATCCCTCGAAAGGGTCAACTGTATCCCTCGAAAGGGTCAACTATATCCCTCGAAAGGGTGTTATGTACTATGTACAAGGCCGACCCAATCACCCAGGG